>VDFB02281924.1:0-19878 GCA_007258455.2 Sequoia sempervirens
TATATATACTATTTCAACTCTCAGAAAAGGGGTTTAAAAATCATAGAAAGAAGTAACAAAGACTTTAGGCCTTTTGTATTGTTCTTTGATTATTGTATTAAGACTTACAGACTGTGCCATATTGTTCAGCCTCTTTGTTTCTTAGTTAATGAGTAAGGCATTATACTGTGTTGCTTCTTGTACTTAACAGTTTATCTGTAAGAATTCTATAATTTCAATATAAATTTGTTGATTCAAATCATGTCTTGAACTCTGTTCAGTAAATGCATATGGAAGTTATGTTAAATGTTATTTGATAGACTTCTTAGGTTTTCATCTATGCTTTCTATTATTTCTAGACATTCAAATTATTGAACAGACCCTTAAATCTCATCTGAAAGGAAGATTTATCATGCCCTTAACTCTTGGTGCATCGCCTTAGATTAAACTTTATTTTTTTATATCTACTTCCTTTTCCCATTCCAAACCCCCAAAATACAGAAGGAGCTGACTTCTTTAAAAACCCAAAGGTTACTCAATTTAGCATAATTGGTCCCCCATTAACTGAGTTTCCCATAAGGTTGTTTATCTAGAAACTTTAGGCATCAATAGGATTCATGATTTTTCAAACCCTTTAGAATTCCTTGTTCATGGAACATGGTTCTTTTATAGGATTATATTTTAATCCTTCATAAGTTCAACTAGATCTAGCATGCTTCCAAGGTGCAAATTTTATTTAGCATATGGAAAAATAGAAACTGGGCTATTTTTGCAAATTATTCTATTGATTGTCATGTTTTACTTTATACCAAGGAAATGATTTGTTCCAACATTTTACTATATATCCAAGTGAAATATAATAAATTTATAATTGAGGTGTCCCATTTATAGGTGATTCTCAATCATTGGGACAATGCTTCTTGTATGGTTACTAGAGTTCCTTTGTCTCCCTCTTCCTCCAAGGACCACTTTCCTTCTTGTGGGTGATATAGTGTATATAACCTCTTTGCTCAAGATAAATAGGAAAATCACTCCCAAGATTTTCCCTTGATTTTGATAATGGATTATAGTTAGTGGTTGTTGGTGATAGTTTTCTCCTTGAAACTTTGTCTCTCTATAGCCTATGGGAGGAACCTATGGATGGACTATTGGTGGTACTTCTAGTTGGTTTGATTCTAGCAAGTTTCTTCAACTAGCTCTTGTAATTTGGCATGTATGTATTATAAAATAATTAGATAAAGTTAAGGAAATTTATGGGTGGTAACCTCCCATGGGAACTTTTGACCCCAATAATGTATGGGGCAAACTAGATGAGCATGATCATCCTTTTCTCATGTCTGCAACTACTCCTATTTCCTAGTAGCCTTGTTTATATTTTTATGCTTTAAGCTTTAGCCCCATATGGATTTAGGGATGTGAATTTTTCCACCCACATTTTTTTTTAATGTGTAATATTATTTTATAAATTATAATAGACACACTTACTCATTAAGAAAGAGTTTTTTTTAAATCAAATATTTATGTGAAAAAAAATAATTTTTAATTTTATTAGTAAGTCGCCCAAAGAAAAATATTTCATGCTTTTGTTAAACTCTCAAAAACATTGTGCATGACTACAATATATGCATTGTAAAGATGTAAGATCATTAGCATTTCTCCTAGATTGTAAACAAGAGAAAATTAAAAGTTTTTTCTTAGAATAGAAAGCTTTATTTTATATTTTTTAGTTGAGTTGGAATGGTGAAATAGTAAAATTTATTAATAAAATAAATTATTTTCCAAGAAAATTAATTGATATATTTATGTATTATTTATATTTAGCCTTAGGTAATTATTAAATATTTTTTATGGAAGTATATTTATAATTAATAATTAAATATTTTTTGGGTCTATCTAAATTTTTTTTTTTTTAATGAAAACATATTTATTTCTTAGATGAAATATCATGGTTTTTTAGTGAATTAAAAAATATAGAACAATTGAAAATTCAATAATATGTTTTAGAAATGAATACATAAACAAGAACCTAGAGAATGAAGAATCTAGAGATCTAAAAAGTTGCTTGTAGCACAAATGCTTGTGCAATTCACAAACAAAAACAAAAATACATTAACATCCAAGTGAATTTTTATCAACCTATTGAAATTGTTAAGCTTCGTGGGGACATTTTATTCATGTCATATCAAAATTTTAAAGCTAAGTGTATAGTCGTGTTATCTCTTAGTAACATCTCACTTGAGGTTCCTCAGTCTATAATGACTTGAATGGATGTTTTTCCTACCCCACAAGTTTTGGATGAAACTAAGTCCAAACCAAATACCTTCTCTCATGAAATTGGCATGTATGCTACAGTTCCTCCTCCACTGTCCTACAAAAGACCAAGAGATAATCATGTAATTAACTTTGTGCCTCCAAAAGAAAAAATGTTTTTAAACCTAAGAATATGATGGTCTCCCAAGCTATGGATGTCCCTTTCATTCCCCCTACAAAGGAATAAGTGATACAAATATTGGGAAATACCTCCATTACTCCTTCACAAGATGAAACTTGTGTAAGAAGAAATAGAAACTTGCAAAAGAGCATAAACGAAGACAACATGTCATAGCTCATAAACTTACTGAAAAGTGTGAAACCTTACATAATGATTATCCATCCATTCAATCCAACTTCAATGAATTACCTCCCATCCATCCATCCTCATCATCACCTAATTCCACCCCACTACCCTCACCTAACCATGAAATTGAACCTTACGTATCCTGATCTAAGCAAAGAATGAAAGAGGAACATATGAATGATATTACTTATAATCAAGATAATAATAAGTAATTATTTGATTGGAAAGATGGATCGCACTCTTTCAAATTTGGTTAGAAGGATTAGAAATGATCTCAAATCCACTTGACTACCAAACCTCATATGAAGAGTTAGAATGATGGATCAGGGTTCTAATCCTTGTGGGATGGATTGTAGTGTATAAAAATATACACTGTTACATTTTCATTCTATGTTTGGGTCCCTTAATTTAATTGGAATTAATTAAGCCTCTAATTTTCCCAATTATGCATTTAAAAGCCTAATTAATCATGTTTTCGAAAAGGGAAACTTGTATTAAACAATTGCAAACATTAATTAAATTGCCTTGGAAGTTGAGTGTCTTGGATTTAGGTCCTAGGACCTATTCGCCCAAGGGAGAATGGGTCCTCCTTAAGTTGACGATCTCAATTTTTAATATGTTTTTTATGGCATTTTTATGATTCCAATTCAAATTGCAATTATTGACCTTTGATGTTTAATTGTTAGGAAATTAGAAAATTACCTATAAATAAAAGGTCTTTTTATCAATTCAAGTATAAGGAAAATTAACTAGCAAGAAGGAAACTTTCATGATAAAAAATATTATTGTCAAAGGTGTTCAAGAGTATATTTATCAGTCTTCTACATCAGCATTCAAGATCTCAAGCATCATGTCAAAGTTATTTGCATTTATGCATGTTTTCTGGAGCTAACATTATGATGAAGGTTTCAAGAATTCAAGCATCAAGATCAACATCTAATCAAGCCATTTCATGCAAGATCAAGACCTTGGAGAGATATCTTAGAATTCATTCCTCTAAGGATTTCCATTCAAGGGTTTGGTGAGTTGCAAGATAGCATTTTTCATTCATCATTCCTTCCATTCATGTTTCATTTCATTTCAAGGTTTAATTACCAAAATGGGGTTTGACCAAGGAAAACCCCCATTCACCAAAAATAAACCATTTTTCCCTCTTTGTATGTGTAGATTTGTAGGTGAAGAAGGATTGAAGATTGATCAAAAGTGCAATTTTGCAAAGTTGTCAAAGTTTTCATCAAAGTTGTCAAGACACGAAATCTTACTTGCAGAATTTAATTTTGACTTTCTAACAATTAGATCTAGAGGAATCAAGAGTGAAAATCCAAGAGAAAAGGACTGTGAAATCATATTTTGGATCCCTATAGTAGGATCCATTCACCCTAGGGTGAACCTATCCCAAGAGGACACTTAGCAACAATTTTTTGTGGTAGGTGCACGGTATCTTATCCCTCTCAAATCTAACAGAAGTCTATTGTTTCTAATTGTTTTATGCTTTAAATTGATGATCCAAGTTTCACATTGCATAATTGAGTTCATTTACTATTTTTAGTTTTTCTCCCCAAAGTGTTGTTCAAGCATATTTTACCCCATCTTGTCACAAGGAAATTTGCAAAATCTCCAATAGGGTTGACTCACCTAGGGTTGAAAGTCAATCCTACCTTTGGGGATCTCATTTCCTAATGAAATAAGAAAGATAGGTGCATCACATATTCAATCATGCCATTTTAATATAGAAGCCCTATTTTTCTATCTTTCATGGATGTGATGATGTTGGGGTGATAAGTGATTTGGATAATTTCTAATTGATTTATTTTGAATAATGCAATGAAATAACTATTTAAACTATAAAAATGCAATAATCTATTATGAATTATGATAAATTGAATGCAACCATACAAAAATAGAATCCAAAAATGCAAAAGGTAGACATAGAGGAACCTAGGGTTAAAGTCTAAGCTTGAATTAATTATTCAGGGGTGTAGTGTGCCCTGGACTATCCTTCTTCTTTGCTAGATCTAAAAGTGCAAGCTTGAGGTCACTAGTCTATAGCTTTTTTCTTTACAAGCTCACAATCATAACTTCGTTTGTTGATGAGAAAATCCAATTTTTTTGGCTTGACAACTTGTAGGGTTTAAATGCATGAATGAACAAAGAGTATTAAATCATTCTCCAATTCACTTCAAATTTGTAACCTGCACACATGAAAAGAGGGGAAGCATTGTGAAATATAGGTTCTTTCCTAAGTAATGCCCAATGTTTGTATTTCTACCTCTGTAATGGAAAATTATGATATAAAAGAGAGCTTATCTTTGGTTAGATAGAGGCTAATGATAAAAAAGTATGAATTGAAAACTTGCTACAACTCACCACTCAGATCTTATCCCCTTGATGGAATAAAGTCACACTCATCACCTTCAAGGATCTATTGTTGCTTGACTTGAATTGATTTGAATGCCTACAAGTGTTAGTTCTCACAAACAAAATACATGCAAAACATGAGCATAACACATGACATGACACTTGAATAATGAAATGTTGCAATAAATTTGATATTTTTTCTCTTGAATGCTTTATGATGCTCAATTTTCCTTCTCAAAATTGCTTAATATTTCAAATGTTGAAAATACCTTGTATTTATATGCAATTCTTCTAATTTCCCAAAAAATCAAATCTTAATAGCTAACAATTGAAATTGAAAATTCAAATAATAAATTACCTACACTGACATATTCAAATTTGGAGCCAGAAATGGTTGGTCTAGGGTACAATGCATCCTAGACTAGATTCATGTGTTTTAGGGATCAAAAGTGCTAGGGGAAAACTATTAAATGAATAATTTGATTTCCCATGTTTGATTTTCCAAGAATGTTTATAAAATGGGTATTTAATGGGTATTTAATGCATAATTAGGTCCAAGAACATAGGGGGGATAAAAACCTAGTGTGAAATTGGTAAGGGTGAAAATTCTTGACACTAAAACAGTCTATTGTGATAAATTTAAATAGTGAAGAAGAAGATAAAATAGAAAAACACGAAGACCACAATGAACTATCTCTTATGTTTTTTAAGGTGAATGAATTTACATGAGAGAATCCATGATGGTCCTCCTGATGAGAGTGATTCACCATGTTTTGAACCTAATGTGACTCCTTGTATGAAGCTTGTTGTAGTCCCTTTAGTATTGTCAACCTTCCATTTATGATGAGAAAGATTGGCATGCAGACAATTTTCTTTAGATCGGCTTGCATGTGTAGTACCCTTGTGTGTGTTCTTTGTGTGTTTTCTTGTATGTAATGTGATCTCCTATGATGTGCTTCTTGGTGTTTCTTTATGTTTGTTAGTTTTCTTTGGATGACCCTTGGTGTTCTTATTGGCACAAGGATACAAAGAAAATGAATATGTTATGACATTCATGTATTTGTATCTCCATTCTTCTTTATGTCGTGAACATTATTTTCTTGTATTTTCCTTTTTAGGAATAATTCAAAAGAATTAAGATATTTATGTCTCTTCCATGTTAACCCAAAATACTTGTTATGTTTTCTTACTATGTCATTCCTCCATTATGTTTGTAGTTCCATGAGTATTTGGGGAATGATTTTGATTTCGAATATAATCACATTACATATTATCTATGGTCTATACTAGTTCCCAATATTGGTGGATCCCTTATATTCTATTTGTTATCTTGTTATGTGGTTTTGTCTTGGGGACAACCCATTGGTATGAGTTAGTTTATTGGGAACATATCATTGGCATAGGTTTTCCCAATAAGCTTGCATGGCCTTTTCCATGTTGCATACATTGTCTTACTCTACCTTAAATGAAATTTATCATAGTTGGTGTTAGCGATTACTTTAAGGTGGGGTCATACATTCCATTATGTTCTTCACTTTATTCACATGCATTGAGCTTGGCAATGCATTTTTGGAATATTGGTCATTTTTCGTAGCACCTTATCAAAATTATATTGGGATTACAATTCTTGGTATGGTTGACATGGGTGATCTCACAATAGTGGGTTACAATTATTTTGAGGAAAGGAAATACATTTTGGGTGGGAAAAAACTTTAGGGGGGTTTGCTATTAGAACCCTAGAAGGGTGTTCTAGTGAAACCCTTCTAGCGAGGAGGTTTAGAACCCCCTTTTTGCCCTTCTCCCCCTCCATGTGCAATTTTCTACAAAATTTTGGGTTTTGAGGCTCAAGTTGAGGATGAAAATGGAATAAAATTGACAAACCCATCCGGATGATTATAGTCCTCAAAATGAGCTCTCCATCAAGTATAATTTTAATATATTTTGGTTTTACCAAAATATATTAAAATTATACTTGATGGAGAGTTCATTTTGAGTTTTTTTTAGTTTAATTAAACATACTTTTTTCACCAACAATCAAGCTCTTTGTTTTGCACATGTGGAAAATAGTATATTATTAAAAAAAATGAAAAATATCTATGCCCTTGATATTGATGCCCTTGATCCAACAAAAAATAATAATTTTGATACATAAAATAAAAGTTGTGTTAGCAAGTAAACCTATGTCTAAATTGTAATTGGTTTGACTTCAAAACTTAATTAAAAAAATATATTCAATAAAACACTATGAAACCAGATTCATGCCATATATATCATTGTTACAAATCTAAATTCAAAAAAAATTGAATTTAGTCCTTCATAGAAAAAAGTTGTGTTAGCAAGTACACATCACTCTTTGAAAATGGTGTTTACTATTAAAAACTAGTTATCGAAGGAGATGGAAAATGAAATGCAATTTGATTCCAAAATTTTAAAAATATATTTATTTAGAATCTACAGAAAAAATGTCACAAATCACTAGTTTGCATCATCTTCAAATTCCTCGTTGTTTAGCAGCTATAGGTGTCCAAAAGTGAAGATTTAGTTCAAAATGTTTATTTCAATGTCAAGTTTGGCCAAAAAGTGTAACCCACTATTGTGGGATCACCCACATGAGAACACACATAATGAATATCGTACTTCACTAGCCCTTGTGTGTCTCTCATTTTCTACTTTGGAAAATCTCACCTAGTGAATATCAGACTTCACTAGCTTGTGTTGTTTCTTGTCAAAGATCACCTAGTGAATATTAGACTTCACTAGCCTCTAATGCTTTGGTTCATGGGTCACTTAGCAAATATTATACTTTTTTATCTTTTTATTCATGAACACCTTAGGTATGGATCCTAGTAATATTTATGTGGAGCTTTCTAGTTCGTGATTGTCATACCCCCTTTGCATATTTTGCATTGTGTTTTCATTTTGTTTGTATTGTGTTTGTACCATGTAGCATTTTTATTTCATGTTTATGTTTTCACTATGTTATGTTTTATGTCTTCATTTTGTATGCTTTGTGTTTTTCATGTTGCATTGTACTTCATATGTGTGTTCCTTTGTCCTTACATTGTCTTGCCATAGGATCTTGAATCTAGGGGGCTAACGCATCCCCTAGACTCGATGTTGTCCTATCTCTTCAATGTTTGGATAATTGAACCCTTCTTGTTTTATCCATAATTAAGTGTGATTTTGAGCATAAGTTCATACTCTCACTAAAGTGGGGGCTAAATGTAGCATTAAAATTGTCACCCTTGATAATTTCACACTAGGTTTGGCTCCCCCTTATGTGCTTGGACCTAATTATGCATTTAATTGCTCATTTTATGAATATGTAAATGAATGAAAATAAGAATTTAATATTTCCCCCTGATGTTTAAGTCCCCAATAAGGATGGATTTGGACTAGGGTTCCTAACGCTCTTGTCCAACCCTTTTTGGCCCCAATTTGAATATGTCAATGTCAACATTTTATTATTTGAAAAACCAAATTTATTGTCAACTATCAATATTTGATTTTCTATAGATTAGAAGAATTGCATATAAATACAAATCATTTTCACCATTTAAATCCTAGCATGTTTTGAAAATGTAATTGAGATTATTGAGCAATCAAGAGTAGTCAAAAGTAGAATTATCATTATTGCAACATGTGTTTCAGTCAAGCATCATGTTAGTAATACATCATGTTTTTCATGTAGTTTGTTCATGTTTTATGTTCATTTGTTTTGTGAGTAATAGCATTGCAACACTTCAAATCAAGCCTCAATTTCTCCTTTAAGGCGATGATTACATGACTTCAGTCCATCAAGGAATGCATATCTGAGTAATGAGTTGTAAAAAATTATCAATTTATCACTTTTTATCATTTAGCTTCTACTTGATTAAGGGTAAGCTCTCCTTTTTACATCATCATAGTTGTTGTGGAGGTAGAAATACCAAAATGGGGTTTGACTTAGGAAATCCCCTATATGGAGCAACCCTCCCCCTTCTTTCATGTGTGCAGGTTTTCATATCTAAGGTAAACTAGAGGAAGATTGAAGACTAATTGCTCACTCATGCATTCAAGCCCTACAAGTTGTCAAGACAAGGAAAGTGGATTTTATCAGTGACAAACAAAATTCTAATAGTGATCTCAAAAGAGAAGCAATTACAAATCGAGAGAAATAGGAGTGTGAAGTTAGATCTTGAATAGTAGTCCTCCAGTCTAGGGTTCCTAGTATCCCTGTCTAGCTATTTATGTCCCAAATTTATATGCTAGGTTCCTCTATGTCTACCTTCTTCTTTTTTGAAATTTATTTATGTCTATCCATTTTTTACTCTTCTAAAATTGGGTTTGTCACTAAGACCCTTTCTTCTTCTATCACTTTATTTTTTCCTTTCTCTTTAGTGATTTTCTCTTTCAGATTGTCACTCCCATGAAACCCAACATTCATATGCTCTTCCTTCAACTCTTTTAATTTTTCCATGAGAACTTTGAGGGTCTCCACACTATTCTTAATTGAATAGTGATTGATTTTTAAAAATTTCTCAATATTAGAGTTTATTTCTTGAATCTTCTTCTCCAAACCCTAAATGTGTTCATAATAATCTCTTTTGAGGTCCATGACATAATTCTCCATCTTTGATGGCCTCTCTTTTAACTCATTCAAATATAAAGAAGAATGCCTCCTTATTTGCTTGGTGAAATTCTCCTTCAGTCCTCAAACCTTAACATTCACTTTATTGAGTTCTAGCATGAACCATTTGGTTAGTCTAAAATTATAGGTTACCCCTTCCCTAGCCATTCCCAAAGAATCAAGTAGATCCTCTCTTTCTTCATGAAGGTAGGAGAAATCTTCAAAGAGGGGATGAATATTATGTGAATCAAAAGTAACATTTCTTGAACCAGATTCAAGAAGACTACCCAACGCTTTACCTGCATTCTTCAAAACTATGACCTCCTCAGTCACCTCTTTGTCTTTGCTCGAACCAGACCCATTATCATTCACCTACTGACTAGTAGTCCTCTACACATTATCACCCACCTCTTCATCACTCATCTAGGAACCATTATAATAGGAGCAAGCTTTTTTTTCTTTCTTTTTGGGTGGGTTTTTCTTAGCGCTAGACTTCATCTTCTTCTATGGACTTGAATATGAGGGGGAGGAAGAGAGGACCTCTACCAATTCATCCCTAGCCTCCGAGTCCAATTTCCATTCATCATCTTCATTGTTTGAATTATCAAAACTAGAAGAAGAATATTCCAAAACTTTAGGGTTTTTCTTATGACTAGAGTCTTTTCCTTTCAAGGGATTATCCAGAGTGTTAGCCTTGACATTCTCCATGACTAAAAAAATCAATCCCTTATGTAAGATAGGTAACCTAGTATTTTCATATGAACTTTCACCAAAGATTCTAGGGAGGCAATCAAATAGCAAGATCTTATGCCTAAAGTGATTAAGAAAATTAAAGTGCACACTGATAATTGTATTATACCTACCATCCAAGGTGACATGCCACATGATCACTTATGCAACTTTTTCTCAAATAGGTTTGATAGATAATATAGCATACCCCCATGAAGAGAGATTAACCAACTTCTCCCTCTCATCTCCTTTAAAAAACTAGTTTTATGCTTCCTCATTCCCTTTCACATGCTTGAAAAAAAATTAACCTTGCAATTGCAAACCAAATATCTAGGCTATAAAATCCTTAGTAATTGAGAACTCCACACCATGCACTGTGAGGGTCTTATTTTTCCAACCTTTACAAAAAGCTTCAAGGATTCATGATCAAAACCATGGAGTTTCTCCATAAATGGAGTGAGGCCCCCTTCTTCCAATTTTTGTCACACCTTATGCTTCTTTCTCAGACTATTGCACAAGAGTGATTCTACACTGCTATGATCACCTCCCATTTTCTTAGAGTTACCTCCACTATAAGCTCTATAATCTTCTCTCTTTCAAACTAAATAAAGTGGAAATGAGCTCAAAATGCCCAAAAAAATGTTAGATACTACGGGTACTCATTAAACACTTGTACCATATCACCTCATAATCCATTCTTGACTTCATTTATCAATATGTCAATAGATTCAATAGGTATTGACATGTACCCATCCCAAAATTTAGCAGTCATTAGCTTGACCCCCTTGTTGGTGAAAAATATGCCAACGAGTTACCCTTCCTAAAAATGTGAGATATTTTGACATCTTCAAATATGAAAACCATATCAAGAGAGTCATGGATAGTCACTTCAATAGTCCAACTAGGTTTTCTTTGATTTTGCAAACATCTAATGATGTTAAGGGAGTCCCTCTTGATCCAAACCTTACTATAGCCTCTATCAACTACCAGTTTAATAGCATTAAGTGTTGCTTCATCCTCAACAAGGTGATTGGTTTGGGTTCCCAAAGGGAGTGACACCATTGATAAGAGCCTACCATCCTCATTTCTTAACACCCCCACAATCAATAGGCCCAAGATTCCCTTAGCCACCCCATCAAAGTTAATCTTAATCCACCCTTGAGGTGGTCTTCTCCACACAGCATTCCCTCTAGGATTCTTTAATGATTTGAGATGAAAGGATTATTCAAACACCATGTTCCATCTAATAGCAAGCATCAAATCATATGAATGTAAATTTATCTTCTGACATTCAAAATATCTATCTAAAAACCTGACTTTAAAATACTCTTTTATAGCCCTTCGAATTTTAAAGAAAACAACCTCTTCCTTAAGCTTCACATCTCTAAATATTCGATCATTCCTCTCTTTCCAAACTCACCAAGCTATGTGTGGATCCATTAAAGACCAGATCATTAAAAGGGAAGGATTAGACCTAGGAAACGCCCATTAGTCTATAAATCCTTAAAAGAATTAGGAAATAGCCAATCAAGATTCCAAAGGGAAAGGAATCTTCCCCAAATATATTCTAAAAAATTACATTTAAAGAATATTAGGAAAGAATTTTTAGCATCACATTCACATAAGACACATCCGTAAGGGAGTGAAAATCCTCTTCTGCAAAGATTATCCAAAGTCAAAACCATAATCTATGCAAGAAGCCAAAAAAAATTATTGATCTTGGGAGTCAATAATTTGTTTCAGAACCCACTCCAAAATGGAAATGAGTTTGGCTTATCCAATAGCCTTCCAAAAGTTGAAGCTACAAAAAATAAACCATTATAGTTCAGATACCAAATAATCCTATCCACCTTAGGATGAGAAGGAATATAGATCTAGGATAGGAAATCTTGAAGTTCGACAAGGTAAGGGTCCTCACTTTGTAATTTTTTTGCATTTTCCATTCTAAATATAATTTTCCACCCAACAACCAAAGAGCCTTAAGCAAGAATCTCTAAAAGGGAGAGACTAATGTTGTTTATGAGTGACCCATTGTTACACCAAGTATCCTCCCAAAACAAAATTTGACTACCATCACCAAGAAGCCATTTTATACCATCCTTAATAACCTTTCTACTTAAGGCATAAATAGGTAAGCTCTACAGAGTGGAAAGAATAAGTTGCACTTTTCTAGTTTGAGTGAGAAGGGCCCCTTTCCAACCAACTAATTTTCTATTAAATATGTCTAGCAACCTAAGTCATAAGGACTCTGGAATCCTAGACATGCATAGTGAAAGGCCCAAATAGGAAGTAGGGATATTTCCTAAGTTACAATTCATAACTATTGCAAGCTTGATTTGAAGATAAGTAGGGGTATTGAGAAAGAACATCATGCTCTTCAAAAGGTTGATCAATTTTCCTAATGCTTTCTCATAACCCTCCAAAATTTCTTTAATCATCTTAACTTCCTTAACACAAGCTTCCCACATGATTATTGTATCATCAAAAAACTATCCATGCGAGATAGGAGAGTAAAGATAGGAGGGCTTGAGACCTTTCAAAGAACCCACTAATACATATTTTTGAATGTTCCTTCCCAAAACTTTTGACATCAGAATATAAAGGAGGGGAGAAATTGGATCCCCTTGGTGAAGGCCCCTCGAGCTACAAAATAAGTGAGAGGGAGAACCATTAACCAACACCAAAAAGAAAAGAGTCAACACTAATTTCTCAATAAGATGCACAAATTTGAGACAAAACCCAAAGCAAGATAACACCCTAAGCAGAAACCTCAAATTTACTTTGTCATCAACTTTGACTAGATCCAACTTAAGAAAGAACCCAACCTTTGTATTAATCGAAAGGGATTGAAAAACTTCATGAATGGTGATGATAGAATCAAGAATTTGATGCCCATAAAAAACTACTCTACTTCTTGGAAATGAGCAAAGGAGGAATAACATGAAGCCTAACCTTCAAGAACTTTGAGAAGATTTATTAAATAGCATTACACAGACTTATAGGTTTGAAATAACCCAAAAAATTCACACCAAGAACCTTTGAAATAAGGACTAGAAAAGAGGAATTAAGCTCTTTTAGAAGTTTTTTGCAACCAAAGAACTCCTTAGTAGTATTAACCACATCCATAGCCACAATATCCCAAAAAGAATGTAAAAATAGGAAATGAAAACCATCAGGACTAGGGGCTTTATTCCCCTCAAAATAAAAAACCATTAATTTAATCTCCTTTATAGAGGGGATGGAGGTGATCTTAATATTTTAATCCTCAAATATAATGCTAGGGATATCCTCTAGAGACTTGCTTTCATAATCTTGAACTTAACGCAAGTCATCCTTAAGCAACTTTGAAAAGTAATATGAGGTAGCTATTTAGATAGCATCTTCATCTTCCAACAATGAGTTAACAGATACAATGGAGTTGATCTTGTTGGAAACCTTATGTTTCAAAGAGGAAAGATGAAATAATTTGGTATTTGCGATCCTCAGTCTTGATCCAAACTACTCTTGGTATTTGTTTCCAAAAATATTCCTCTTTAGAAATGATTTCATGAAGGAAAGAAAGAAGGGAATTTTCTTCTAATTGGAGAGAATAGTTCAGACCATTAGACTAAATATCATGTTGAACCTCATCTAGACATTGTACCACTTCTTTTTTATCATGGAAGATCTGACCAAATGACTCTCTGTTCCATTTTTTGATCATTTGTTAACAAAGGATAATTTCTTCGCCACTCTAAACATAGCACTTCCATTTTCTTTCACTTGCCACCACTTCTTAATACAGTCTTTAAGATTAGTGTTTCTTAGCCACATAGCATCAACTCTAAAAGGAAAATAATTATGTTTCCACAACCTATCTAGAGATAGAGAGATGGGAAAATGATCAAAACCACACCTTGTTAAAGTGGAAAGAGTACAAGAGCATTTCAAAAACCAATCCATGGAGACAAGAGCTCTATCCAACTTCACTTGAATGAGATTAGAGCTATTCCTCCTATTTAACCAAGTAAAAGAAACCCCTTGAAGTTCAAGATCAACAAGAGTATTAGCTTCAATAAAATCCCTTAAGTATGATCTACTATCAACAAGAATTTGAGAACCCCCTAGCTTCTCATTATCATTCAGTGACATGTTGAAATCACCCATGACTAACCATGTTGAGTTCATAAAAGTAGATCTTAACGACTTGAGGCAGTCTCATAATCTCTTTCTATCTTTTTTTTATTAGGGGCATAAACATTAGATATGACCCAAGAAGAATCATCCTTAAGATGATAGGACTGCATCTCAACATGATTATCTTTAGCATTTATCATGATACCTCTAACCATCTTGGTGTTTCAAAATATCACAATACCACCTGAAGCCCCATTTGAATTGAAGCCATGGAAGCCACAATCTTTAAAAAAACAACTTTTAATCTTTTTTATCTTTTCACATTGCATTTTATCTCTTGAATAAGTAGGATATCCAATTTATGATCCCAGATAATGTTTCTTAGGAGGTTATTCTTATAAAAATGGTTTAACCCCCTGATATTCCATGATATTGTCTTCATTTGCAAGGAGGTGATATACTCTTTGAGCACATATCAAAAAGGGTTTTATGAACCCCTTCAGCAATATCTTTCTTACATTATCTTTCCTTATTCTTCTTGGATGACCATCTACCTTGGCCTCTATGATTAGAGCCATAGTCCACTTTTTGTCTTCTTGTTACCATGCCTTTCTGACTAGAAGGGGAAGGGATATTTTTCTTCTTAATATTCCTTCCTTGAAATACAACGAAAGGCTAATATTCTTTAACCAAAGTCACTTTAGACATTCCAATTACCTCTTGGGAAATGTTACCATATTTATCCGACACACTTCTTAAAGGAGAAGTGGGTGGCGAAAGAGGCACAACACCATTGGACCTACCTACCACGACCATAGCAACTTCTTTACAAACCAAATCTTCCAAATATTTGGAAGGAAAGGGGATAACCTCTAGCTGAGAGAAACAGGTTGCTCAATAGAAACACCCTTGACCTCCAAATAATTCCTCTAGCCATCAACTTCCTAGACCTCCACAATATCCTGAACTAGTGACAAAAGAGAGGAGGTCCTTGATAAGATGGCCAACATCCTCCAACAAACACTCAATGGATGAATGAGAATCCTTCTCTTTCTCACCTTTTTTGTCCAAACCTTAGAGGGAGTATGATGAACCTTCGAAGGACAATTCTTCGCCCAATGCCCTAATTTTTTGAAATTGAAACAAGCAAATGGAAAAGATTCAAATTCAATTAACTACTTCCAACCACCCAACTTGGACTTTAGCAAGACAAACTCGGGTAATTTCACCTTATGGTCCACTATAAGACATATTTTGGCATACAACAACCTCCTCCTTGAAACATTCATGTCATCAATAGTGACAAGATGACCAAAAAAACTAGCATGCCTTTAAAAACATCTTCATCCCAATATTCCAAAGGCATGCCAAAGAGTCTTAGCCAAACTAGAGTAGAGTTGAAAAAATATTTTGAAAGATCCATACTTGATTCCCATGGATGTAACTCCAAGTTTGATCTCCCAATAGTCCATGGGCCTTTAGAAAAAATGAGGCCCATATCTTCTTTACATGAAAAGTAAAAGGAGAAGAAACATTTTTCCATAGCCGCTACCTCCACTTGACCTTTCAAAAACTGTTTCTTTTTAGCCCAAGAGTGCACCACATCAATGTTTGGTCTTAGTCCAAGAAACTTTCCAACCAAGGAGAACTCCATTTGGGAAATACATTTTTGAACAATAGAGTCCATAATAAAGAGAATAACCTCCCCCAACTCCACTGAAGAGACCACTTGGTCAAAGGAAGACACACTTTTTCCTTTTGTCTTAGAGCCAAACAAGTCTAACCAATGAAATATGGGGTATTCCTCTTTCCCCACAATACTTCTCTAACCAACAACACACCCCCCACATCAAAAGCCTTAAGATTTGGGGAAAAAAAGTTGGACTCCAAAGCAGGATGCTCTAAATAACCATCCTTCTCTAACACATCATAAACCACCTAACCCACCACATGGCCCTTAAATTTAGGAAGAAGAATCATGGGCACTTCTTCAACAACCAAACCACCTAAAGACACCACACCAATAGCCAAACCACCTGAATATGCCACACTAATAGCCAAATCACCATCACTCACTGATCTTCCCATAATTCCAACCACAAAATTCAAATTTGAACCTAGAATTCCTGCTTCACCATTCACAACGGTCTCCTCCATCTCTCTGTGGAGATCAGTTAATAAGTGTTGTTACATAATATTTTAGATTTTTTTCCTTCAAGTGTTGAGGTGTAATTAGTTGGGTGTTGTTTTGACTCTTCCTTTTGATTAATTTGATGTTCAATTATTTGTTTAAATTTTTCTATTTTGAGGTGTTAATAGTTGGTTGTTAAGTCTAGTTTTTCAATTTTGTTTTAGGTATCTTGACTCGTTTTCCCAATGAATTTTCAAAGGAAACTAGTCTTCTGAGTTTTAGTAGGAAAAGCATCCACATAGATCACCAAAAGTGTTAGCATATTTCTTTCCTTTAGGATTAAAGAGTCATTAATAAGGTCTTATGTTGGATCTTGATTTTCCAAATTTCTTAAAGACCTCTCCAAGGTTAAGTTAATAAAGAATTTTTTGTCCATAGTATGAGTCTATAGGTCATAAATTTTGGCCTTTTAGAATCTTTTAGCACTCAATAAAGTAATAAGTACCTCAACCTTGTCAAATATGTCTAAAGACCTTTTTATCTTGACAAGTCCAAGTAAATTATTTTTGGAGGGAGTCCCTTTTTGTTGAAAGTTTGAGTTTCATTGTCTAGGTCAAACATTTTAGGGTTTTATCACTTTTGGGCTCTTTGCATAATAGTTTTTAAGATATCATGGTGGGAAAGATTACCAACTTCTTTAATGGAAAGCTACAAGTAAGGATTATGTTGGTTTCAATGCCCCTATTTTCAGTTAATAAGGAGTAATACATGTCATGTATGTAGTCACCATTGTTTCAACTTTCAATGCCTTGAAGAGTTATGATAAAGAAGTTTCACATATGGACACATCCATGATGAAGAGGAATTGTCTGAAAATGGTTGAAAGAGTGAAGAAAATTCATCATTTATCTTCAATGTAGAACCATGCACATGGAAGACAAAAAGAGTTCCACCACTATTTGTTCTATGAAATCCTATCACTAACCTAGGAGATGCTCATAGTCTTCAATATTGTATGCATTTTTTGTGATGATTTCTCATGTATTTGCTAGAAAAGTGCATTTATAAAATTATTTATGAGATTTGTATGATATGAAGGTAGTGAATGGGCATGACAGTCACTAGAGGATCCATATGGGACTTGTGCATAGACATGAGGTAATATATCCATATATATATATATATACGCACAATGCTTGTAAGGATGGATAAACATTGTGTTCAAGTCATGTGACCCTTGATAGAGTATATTTCTATTGACTCATTGTTCAATGTTCTTGGTTGCTTTACTATCATAGTCAATACATGGGTCATAATATTTATGAAAATCCAAAGTCTGGCTACATGATCTTTTTGAGAAAATGTTAAAAGGTATTCAAGAATGAAATATAAATAGAGGTAATAGTGTAAAAAAGGACATAGTGAGATCTATAGTATATGATATCCTTAATAATAAACTCTACTATTGATGGGACTACAATGAAAGTGTTTCCTCTAAAAAAACCTTTGAATCATCTATTTTTGCTTGTGAACTTAGTTCATTGTCTACCTATCTTAGCCTTTATCAAATCATTCATGGAGATCATAAACCTTATGTAATAGTGAGAAGGGCATGAGAAGTTAGGTATCAATCAAAATAATCTTCAAAACTTTGAGCAATAGCCTAAAGAATCTGTCATTTTCAAATTTGTGCTACTATGTAAGCACCTTTTTATTAATAAAATATTTTTTTCCTTCTCAATATTATGTTATTTTGTGTGTTTAAATGAGTGATTGATATATTATCTTGTGATTTATATGCAAATACTCTATGATATGTCTAATATCTCATCACCCACAAACATGAAAAACACATATTTAGAGAAAATTATGTGTTGTATTGTTGGTTTAAGTAGTCATTAGATGTGAAAACATTTATTTTCCTTCTAAACTATAAAAAATTAAGCCTTTGTATGAAACATTGATGCATTAATATGTGTACACATTTGAGTTGTGTAAGAACTAGTTGAACTATTGAGCATTGTGTATCAAAATAGTTGTATTGTATCAATTTGGTGCATCACCTCCATAACACTTGGTTTATATTGTGTATTTTCTTCCCTTTTCTCAGTAAACAACAATATTTTAAGTCAACTTAGGTGAAGTACCGATGAAACCAACCCTCTTTGGAGGTTGATCTCTAATTATCAAATCTTGCACTTTGAGAAGTCTTCCCATCTTTTATTGGATAGCTAAGTTAGGTGCTTAGCAAGGGTGTATATCCAAGTGATAACACTTACAATACAAGACATTTTTTTGACTTCTTAATGGAGAGATGTTCTCCCACACCATCTCATTGTTGATGCCTCTAATGATGCTCTCTCATTTTTTTTAAATATTTAGTTGTGACTAATGGGATTTTTATAGCTTGTTAAAGGCTCCTAACATTGTAGTTCCTCTAATGATTATATATGACTTGTGACCAACAAATGTTCCTAATGTGATTGTGATTGTAGCTTTGGTCATGACCATAGTTGCAACCCCAATTCCATCGATGGTTCCACATAATGGGATGGTCTCATCCCCATCTAGAACTAATCTTGAGGTTGACTTATGGGTAGTTGTTCAGAGAAGGAGGAAAGGTGCTCCAAATTTTGGTTTAGAATACTACTCCCAGAAAGGAGGGGGTAGATCTACTAGGGAAGGCTTAGGAATAGTGTAAGTTCTTTGGATGGTTGATTTCTATGTTACTTGAAGTACAATATCAATTTCTAGCTTTGAGTTATTTTTATTGTTCTACGAGTGTTAAGATGTTGTAAAAGGATAGGGCCCTTTCAAAACCTATTTTAATCTGTAACTATCAAAAAAATAAAACAATTCTTACATAAATAAAACAAATCTATGTTATTTTTTAATATTTTTTAAATAAATATATTTAAGATATTTATACTAATATAAGATTCACTTTTATTATTCTAATTTTAAAAAAATATTTATCGATTTTAATTTTATATATATATAGATTAATCATTAGAAAAAAAGGAAAGAAAGAAAGATTGTAAACAATGCAAAACAAGTAGTAGTATTTTTTTTATTAGAAAGACAACTACCAATTAGAAACAATAAGATTGTTTTTTTCATTCATGGATTTTAAAACTTTAATATATATTAGATGAAAATCTCCTTCATTAAAACTTATCTAAATAAAAGATAATTAAGTTTAGATGGATAGGTGCGTGTAATAAAAATAAATAAAAATTGTTAAGATAGTGACAACAAAAAGTTAACAATGTTAATTTTTAAATCTGCTTCAAGTGAAATGAGACATCACATGAAGTTGGTGATAAAACAAAAGCTCAT
>VDFB02281925.1:0-161739 GCA_007258455.2 Sequoia sempervirens
AGAGTCAATGTTGCATTGAATGTGAAGCCCTGCTATCCATGTTGATGATGGCTTGACCTCAGGAGAAACCTTCAAATCTTTTGTAGCTGCAACATTTACTCCTATTGTATGTGTCTATCTTTTCGAACTCACCCTGTACCTTGAATGCTCTAAAGTATCACCATTAATACAAATCCATCTCCGCCAGAGGTCACTACAGCTGTCCCTGTGACTCTTGGTCTTTTCTTTCTTTTGGCCTTCTTCATGTTTTAGAATTTTCTTTCGTTGACCATCTTTGGAAGCATCATCGGGCCTCCCTTTTGAGCTGAACATCATCACCTGAGTCGATCCATCGCCTTTTGATCTCAGAATGAGTCCATATCGTTTGTATTTTGTTGGTCTTCTTCAAGGTGGTAGTCAATCAGTCAATGGCCCACTTTTAAATCCCTTTGATTGGGTGAACAAACGCCACGCCAAATTCTCGGGCGGTCAAAAGTGGTCCACCTTAAATTGCATGTTGGTGAGACACTAATCGTGTCTCCCTGAAGCAATTTTTCCTCTTAACAGTTATCAGCGCAACATGTGACAGTCGGTGAGACCTTTCAGCGAGCTGCAGAGATCATATCAATACCACAAAACCCATTGGAAAGAAGTCACAACGAGTTTCACTTTTCACACCGATATCCTTTTTCTATAGCTGAGACCTCACTTGTCGGCAGGACATCATGGCGAGGCTTAGAATCCTTTAGCGAGCTCATTTCTTATGTCGGGGAGACCTCCATCAGTCGGGAAGACCTTGTGGCGATATCACCCTATTCTCCCTGAGATTATTTCCTTTCGGTGAGACCCTACCGGGTCGGTGAGACTTCATATTGATCTCTTCTTTTCTCCTCGAGCTCATTCTATATTCCCCAAGACCCTACCGGGTCGGCAGGACCTCATGGCGACTTCTTATTTTCTCCCCGAGCTCGAGCTCCTTCCACATTGGCAAGACTTCATCGAGTCGATGGGACATCTTGCCGAGTTCAAGATCCTTTGGCGGTCTTATTTCATTTCAGGGAAACAAGCTCCCTTCACCGAGACCTCACGGTGAGTGCAAAGTTTCTCCGAGCTCATCTTACTTCGTCGGCGAGACCATCGGCCCTCGGCGAGACATTACGCTGATACCAACTCTGTCACCGAGACGTTCGCTCTTCGCTGAGACTTCATGGGGAACTTAAATCCTTTGGCGAAAGCCTATGTCGATATCACCTCCGTGTCACCAGGACTCCCTGTAGTCACATCGACATGTATTCTTTTGTTTCACATGTGTCGTAGTAACATTCTCTTGTCGGGGAGACATCCCATAGACACCGTATGTCTCGCCGCAGAATCTCCATAAGCTCACTTTTTTTTCGTCGTGACAATATCATCCTCTCACCGATGAAGCAATATGTCGGTGTAAAAAAATGGGTCGGCAAGACTGCAAGACCTCATACCGATAGTATCCCTTTGTGCTTTGTCGGCGAGACAAGATACACTCACCAAGACATCTCTCCGCTGCAAGAGTTTATCACTGAGATGTATATCCTTTGGTGATGGGCAGCAAGACATAAAGAGTTCGGCAAGACCACACATCAAAAACACATCCCTTGCCAAAGTGCTTGCTCATTCCGCGCTATTTGGTGAGACATGAAGAATTTGCTGAGACTTATCCCCAAAGAAAAGTCTCCTACCGATATGGGTATCCCTCTGTCGCCGGTCGGTGAGACATAAAGATCTCACCAAGACCTCACTCTGAAGAAGACTTTCATGTGGATGGGGAATCTCTTAGTCGCTGGAACAATGATCAATGTCTTGTCGATAGGTACCTGCATGTGAATTCCAATCGCTGTGACATCCTTGAGGTCTTGCCGATAGGCAAGACAGACACATATTAACAAAATGCATTATGGGTTGGGGAGACCCTGATAATCTCATGCCGATATGTACTACAATGTGAAGTATTCAGACTCAATGGAATTTATAGTACTACATGGCCAAATATGGGGGAAAATATGATCATGGTGGGGCTTGTTTGGAAAATTGTGACTATGAACATGTAAAATCATCATAATTTTATAGTTGTAACACCCCCTTCAGATTTTAAACAGACAAAGCCAAGCCACCAGTCGGCAAGACATCTAAAAAGTCCTAGCGACCTTCCTCTTGAGGATTTTTATGCTGAATGTGATTGAGGCATGTCTTTAGCTAGCTTCCCTGAGAGATATCCTCAGATGAGTGATTCAATCCTGTAAAATAAATGCCTCCATTAGCCCTCAGGAGAACATAAAATATATCATAATTAAATACACCATTGTCTATGATAATGTCACCCAATTCTCAGCAAGAAGAAAAATCAACTCAAGCTGAGATAGAACCAAAATTTAACAGACCCAACAGACAACTTAGGAAGAAAACAGAAGAACGCCAAAGGAAAAAGCAAAAACCAAAGGCAATGAAAACAAAAGAGAAGGGGGGGGACCCATTTTGTTCCAAATCAAAATGGGGTGGTTATGTAGGGCATAAAATTACAAAGATCCCTCATATTTTTCTAGGGAATTCAGTCACAACCTATCTTGGAAAAATAGACCCATTCTTCCTCGCACTGATTATTGAGGGAAATTTTCTCAAAAATTGTATTATTGATTCAAGAGCATCCAACAATATAATGCTAGCCAAGATCATGGAGGCATTGGGACTAAAATTTTATAGTACCCATCGTAAATGCTATGCTATGGACTCAAGGGAAGTCCCTATGACTGGTGTAATCAATGAACTTCCTTATAGACTAGCTACATATCCAAAAAAGGAGTTCAAGATGAGTGTGGTGGTGGTTGATATCCCACCCAACTAAGAAATGTTGCTATCTAGGAAGTGGAGTGCTTCCATGGGAGGTAACATACAATGTGACATGTCTTATGCCACTTTCCCTATTGATGGTAAGGATTTCCAAGTGGTTAGAGAATTGAAGATGCCACATATGTTGGAGCATGCTCCTAAAGATGATACAATTATTTTTATAGATACTGATATCAGTGATTTTAAGGTGGAATAGCTACCAAGAGAAAGTGATAGATTTTATGCACCTATAGACCATGAAGTTACAAGGTTATCTGATAAGAATGGACTATGGAAAATTTACTTAAATGGTGCAAGTTCTAAGGAAGGGTCTGGTGCAGGAATATTACTGGTGTCACCTAGTTTCAATACATACAAGTTTTCTTTCACTTTGTCTTTTGTCTACACAAACAATGTGGCAGAGATGAAGCATTGTTACTAGGATTGAGGCTGGTTGAAAAGCAGCGGATAAAGAAGTCAATCCTAATTGATGACTCTGAGTTGGTGATATCCCAAGTAATATCCAGATATGCATGCAAAAATAACAAATTGAAACAATACAAAAATGTTGTTTGGGATTCCATTAAATAGTTTGATGCCTTTGGAATGAATTGGATGGAGAGAGGACATAACATAGTGGTAGAATTGATTGCAAAAATTGCATTAAGACCAGATGATATAAATTTTACAGGTATCTCTAAGGTTGAGGTAGAAGGAAGGCCATCAATCCCTGACAATGTACATAATTGGAAAATATTCAATGATGATGAAGATATTTTGAGATTTTTGAAATTTGTTGATGAATATGAAGGTTAGGAGATTGAATTTGGGGATTTGTTGAAAATGTAGATGGTAAGGATACAATCTTTGGGAATGAGGTTATTCAGCTAAAGAAAAACAAGATTCCCAAGGGCCTTGTAGCACTAGAAAGAGTCTTTGATAGTCAAGATAAGAGAAAGGTTAAACAATTGCCACCCATCCAGAGGATATGGAAGAAGTGAATTTGGGGACTGAAAATTCCCCTAAAAAGGTATACATCTAGGAAAGAAGATGAAACCTAAGATCAAGGAAATGTTGATTTCCTTATTGAGAAAATACAGACATGTCTTTGCTTGGTCATATGATGACCTAAAATCATATAGAGAGGAATTATTCCAACGTGAGATCCCTCTGAAAGAAAATGCCAATCCTTTCAAGCAGAAGCAGAGACCCATTAATCCAACCTTAGCCTCGAAAATGAAAGGGGAATTGGTTAAGCTAAGAGATGATGGAATCATAAATCCTATTAGGAATTATTCATGGGTGTCTAATCTAGTGCTATTTAGGAAGAAAAATGGTGATATAAGGGTATGTGTGGATTTTAGAAATCTGAACATATCATCATTAAAGGATAACTATCCACTGTCAAACATGGAAGCCATGTTATAGAAGGTAACTGGATGTGAGCTACTGTCCATGATGGATTAGTTTTTGAGATACAACCAAGTGAGAGTGAAGGAGTCTGAGCAATATAAGACTTCATTCACAACTCCATGGGGCACCTATGTGTATGTAAGGATGCCATTTGGCTTAACCAATGTAGGTTCTACTTTCCAAAGGGCTATGGATGTAGCCTTTTCTAATTTTATTGACTTGTTCATGGAAATTTACTAGGATGAATTGACATCTTACTCCAAGAAAGAAGATTATTTCATGCATTTGGAGAAGATATTCATCATGGCTTTAGAATATGGGATCTCACTAAATCCAAAAAAGTGTGCCTTGGGATTACTAAAGGAAAATTGTCGGGGAATATTGTGTCCAAAGAGGGAGTGAGAATTGACCCTGAGATAGTAGCAACCATAAAATTGATTCCTCAACCAAAGAATGTTAAAGGATTTCAATCATTCTTTGGCCAAATTAATTTGTTGTGGAGATTTGTAACCAATTTTATAGAAATTACAAGACTTATCTCCAAGATGATGAAGAAGGGAGAAAAGGTGGTTTGGAGTGAGGAGACTAGTTAGGAATTCGGTAGTATAAAATAGGCTATCAAGGAGGCCTTAGTTGTAAGGACTCTTGACTTTTCTAGGCCACTACAAATTTTTTCATTTGCATCATTTCATACTATTGTTGTTATTTTGTTACAAAATAATGAAGAAGGTTTTGAAAAACCGATTGCTTTATTTAGAAAATCACTTCAAGCTGCAGAGTTAAAATATAGTTTAATGGAGAAGCAAGCATACACACTTGTTAAATCTATGAAGAACTTTAGGACTTATTTCTAAGTTGGAGCCACAGTCATTGCTTATGCCCCAACTACAGCTATGAAGGACATATTTACCCAACAAGAAGTCATGGGTAGAAGATGCAGGTGGATAAAACAAATTTAGGAATTAAATATTGACATCCAGATAACAAAATTGGTGGAGGTCAAGGATTGGCTAAGTTAATGTCCAAAGTAAACTTGGATGCAAATCAGATAAATCTAGAAGATGATTCCAAAAGATCATACATCTGTGATATGAAGTGTTGTGAATGGTATAAAGATGTTATTTATTACTTGCAGAGAATGTAGTGTCCTGAAGGATGGACAAGGAATGAAAAAAGAACTCTTAAGTTACATGCCATTAAATATGTAATCATAAGAGGTGTGTTGTGGTGGAGAAACTTGGAGGGTGTATTATTGAAATGTGTTGATGATACCAAGGTCTCTGAGTTGTTAAAAGAAATGCATGGTGGGGTATGTGGTGGACATTACATGGCTAAATCCACTACCCACAAAGTATTGAGGGCTAGATTTTGGAGGTGTATAGTTTTTAAGGATGCATACAAACTAGTAAGAGCATGTGATGTGTGCCAAAGGTTTCTTGGGAAACTAAAATTCTTAGGTAATTTTCCTCTTAGAATAGTTACTATGCAGACACCCTTTCAACAATGGGGTATTGACTTCATTGGAGAAATAGATGAAAATTCTAGTGGGGGGAATTCATGGATTCTTGTGGCCACAGACTACTTTACAAAGTGGGTGGAAGCCATCCCAAGAAAAAGAGCAACAAGTAATGTAGTCATAGATTTCCTAATAAAAATATATTGACCAGATTTGGAGTACCTAGGAAAATTATCTCAGATAATGCAATGTGCTTTATATTTGAGGAGTTACAGATTTCTGCTCAAAAAATGGAATCTAGATATCATACTCTTCACCGTATCACCCTCAAGGAAATGGTCAAGTAGAATCAAGCAATAAAAGCTTGATAAAAAATATCAAAAGGATTCTTGAGAAGAATAAAAGAGCTTGGGATTCCAAGTTAAGGTTAGCCTTGTGGGAATATCGGGTGACCGTTAAGAAGGCTACTAGCTATGCACCTTTTGGTATAGTATATGGCATTGCAACTAGGCTTCCACAAAAAAACCTCATGCAAATGTATAAGTTTTTTCCAATAGTATAATGAGGACATGCATGATGCAATGCAACATAGGATTGATGTATTACTAGAAGTAGATGAAACAAGGAGGGATGCTCAGAAAATAAGTGCTAGGTTGTAGTTCCAAGTCAAGAACTTGCATGAAAAGAAAGCATCTTCAAGAAAATTTCAAGTAGGAAACCTTATGTTGATGTGGAATGCAAGATCTAAAGATAAGGGAAAACATGGAAAGTTTGAAGCATTGTGGCTTGGCCCTTATTTTATTAGCAACACTCATGGTGAGGATTCATATTTCCTACAATAATTAACCAATGGAATTATTGAGCTTCTAGTACATGGATAGTTCTTGAAGCCGTATTTCTCTTGAAATATGTTCTATTCCATGTACACTAGACAATCCTGTGAATGCTGTGTATAGGTGTGTTTTCTTTGGTCCTGTTCTCTTCCCTTGTCCGAGCAGGTCCTTGGATTTTGGTGTCCCTATGCTTGGTTTGATTCACCATGAGATTTGAAATCTCACCATGCATGCAAGAAGCATGCATCCCCAGTTGGAGCCATTGATGGAACCCTCATAAAAAAATTTCATGTTCCATTGGTTTGAGAGAAAGCAATTTCTTGGGTGTCAGTTTGGTCAGATGATACTAGGGTTTAGGGTTTTGTATGAGGTATTATTTTACATTGAATATTTTCTCCCATATCTCAACCTCTGGTCTTGCAGTCTATTCCTTTGTTGAGATGATGTGGCACATTCCCAGTCATGTTTAAAGGACTTGATTCATTGAAGCCCATGAAGTAATTGGCCCCTCATGCTTAGGTTTTTGAAACTTCTTTATTTTATAAGGTTGATTGATTGACCTTGTTTGGTATTTACATCCTTTGAATAAAATGGTTTTAAGTCTTTAAAGGCCTTATCTTATGTCATCCTAGGCAGTCCCCTTTCTCAATACAACTTATGAGAACATGCAAAATGTACCAATGATGAGTGGTGGCCTCCAAATAAGAGGCAATGTGGCAACATCTTGGAGACATCATTTAAAGCAAAGGAGAAAGTAGTGAGGTGAAAGGAGATCCACCGATATGGTTTTGAAGTGAGATGATCAACGACTAGGGTTTAAACATGAACAACTAAGTGTCAATTTGCTTGCACGATCTTTCCATCAACCATTAATGGTGTTACGCTCCATTTCCTAGCCGTAAAGAAGGTAGTTGGCTTGTTTTTTGCACATTTGGAATTGCTTAGGAGTAAATAAGGTATCCAAAGTATGAGGAAACAATGCGAGGTTCTCCAACAAGCAATTACAAAAGCATTAACATCAAATTTTCACCCGAGTAAGAAAATTGACATATCTCTTCCTATCAAGTATATTTAATTATGCTAGTCTAAATTCTAGTAGGGAGTTTGAAAGATAAGTTTTCTTAGGCTTTAATCATTGAGAATCCTTAATTAGGGTGGTAAGGATTGCATGAGGTTTGGAAGTGTTTTTTTCTACAAATTGTTTTCTTGGAATTTAAAACTTAGTAGAGATCTTTGATTAATAAAAATTGTAAACCCTAGTCTTGCCACATTGCAAAATGAGTGAACCAGAACCTAGTGAGTCTAACATCAGGCCTGAGAGAAAACCCAATAAGAAAAGAGTTAAGAATCCTAGGCCTAGGATGTTTCACCCACGATTAAGCTAGAAGCACCTGAAATATCTAACCCTACGTCGGATTTCCCCGTGTCGTGTACAAGGTCAAAGAGTGTGAAGAAAACTCATGAAAAATTCATGGAGGGTGCCTCTAGAGACATAAATGAGGGTGGGTCACGAATTGGAAAGAGACCTATGGGGTAAGTTGTAGTGACAAGTAGATTAATTGACATGGCTGGTGAAATTAGAGAATTGGCCTAGCCTCAGAGTGGATGGTAGTTGTTTTTATATGCTTTTAACATGAGATATTCTGGGAGGCTAGCTTGTTACCTATGGGGCCTTAACCTTAGGAAGCAAGTAGTACCTAATGTGTTTGTGTTTGTGGATATGATGATGGAATCAACTAAGCATTATAATCCCATAGACATGAAGATCAAGAGTGAAAATGGTACTTTGGTCCTCGAGGTAACGAGGGATAAAATTGTGGAGGTATTTGGATTGAAGCCAAATTATATAGTTGGCATCAAGCATGTGGATTTATATGGTGAGTATGAGAAGAAAAAATTTTCATTTAGAAGTAGATTTCTTGTAAGGCATCAAAAGAGCAAGGAAATATTTGGCCCTAAGGATATAGAGCCCTTTGAGTGTGAAGAATTTGTTGACTATTTCAAGAACACATATTATTGTTTGAATCAATTTTTGGCTCGTAATTTTGATGCTATGATAGCCATTAATTTGTCGGCGATGGTGACAGATATATAGGGTCCAAATTGAAACATGGGTTTTGATTATGCTGCTTACATTGTAGAACAAATGCATAAGGAATTTATCAATCTAAAGAAGGAAACTCTCCCTCTATCTTTTCCACATTATTCTCTATTGATGCATATGCGTCTATTTTGTGGGTTAGGAGAAATGGAAAGAGAAGCTGAGATTAAGACAAAAGGATAATGAGAATAATGATTTTCCATTCCAAATGTGGACACATATTTGGGACCAAGATTGTCCCAATTCCAACTATTCAATGTTTTGTAATGTCATCAGGTTTGGTATTCTGGAGAGTTTGGGTGTGGTACCCATTCATAGGCTTTCAAAATTAATTAGAAACATCATGCACCCAAATGATGTGGTAGGAGCAACTACAAACCATAATTGGGAAGACTGGTTTTTGCACTTAGAATATACTCTAATTAGGGCATATGGAGCCAAAGTAGCACCACACTACTTATCCCTATATGTCTATGACCGATTGGAATTCATGGAGTTGATGTGGTAGATTGATTTTATGGATCTAGAATTGTTTAGAAAACCTAGGAAGGGAACTGTGCTAGTGCCCCAATATTCCTTTGCTTACTTTAAAGCTACTGTCATGGAGGCATATGAGAAATTTGGAATCATGGTGAATAACCTCAGGTTACCTATTGAGAAGGTTAGGAGTTTTGACCTAGAAGGTTTTGTGCATGCAAAGAGACAATATTTTATCCAGGTTCTCCCACCATTTCTTGTACACAGATGATGTGTTGAGACACTTGACTAGTGATGGGGTTATTATATCTAGAAAAAAGGAATGAACAACCATATGTGACATTGAGGAGAGTATTTTGAAGAGAAATTCCTTCTATGTGAGTCCCTATGATGTAATACAAAGTACTTTTGAAAGGATTTTGCAAAGCTAAATGATTATTAGAGTGGCGATTTTAAGGAAAAGGTAAAGGAGGTTGCTGAGAGAGCACAAGCTCTTTTAGAGCAACAACCTCGGGCTATGGATATTCTTGAGCAACCTACAAATGTACAAGGAGAAGATGTTCAAATAATTGGGGAGGAGAAAATGGAAAATCATGTTCCCAATGATGAGGAAGTGGAGAGGAAATTCCCTCCCCCTAATATTGAAGATGCTCTTGATTCAGAAGTTCCCCAGGATAGAATTGTCCAATGGCATTATGTTGAAAAGGCTGATGATGATCCTAGGATCAAGGCCTGTGATGAGTTCCTTATGGTTGATGAATTTGTGCAAACTAAGGAATTCAAAGAATTCATGGTTCAATAGAGAAGCAAGGAAATAAAGGAGAGGCTTGAATGAGAAAAGGCTAATGCTGATCCTTCTCAACAAGAAGAGGCTAAGAAGGCATAGGAAGAAAAGATTATGGTTGAGATTTCAACTATTACTCCTTCTAAGGCTAGGAATATTGTCACAAAAAGTGGAATGATGTTACTACTAGGGTACACCCTCACCTCAGCTATTGGACTTGATGCAATAAGAAGAGACCCTCAAGCTTCTATATCTTAGGAGCATTTTGAGGACAAGGTGTTTGGATCTGGTTATAGTAAAAAAATGCATACTCTTGCAATTTGGTCCATGGCACCCAATACTAGGAAGCATGAGGTCGCTAGGCCTATTGAATAGGTCATTTTTTCCATGATAGTGAAGAGAGCTACGTATATGAATCCTGCCCAAGCAGCTAAGTTAACTGTTCATGTTGCAATGCTTAGTGTAGATACAACACAAATTTCTTAAAAGAAATGTGATTCCTTGTTGAAGGAGTACAATAAGGCTTTGGATGAAATTAATAAAATGACAACCACTATTCAAGCTAGCCAATCAATAAGGGAATTTTCTTTGCTATCCTCTTCTTCTTTAGACTTGTCTACACAAGAAAAGAAAACCTTATCCTTAAGGATTATTGACTCGAATAATCAGTTAAAGATAGAGAAGGAAAATGTCAAGAAGGCCAAATTTGAAACTGTTAAGGTGTCGAATGAAATTTTTGAGCATGTGTTGAAAAATAGGGTATCAAAGCTTGTGAATAGATCTGATGATGTGTGGGTTGCCTATAGGAACATCATGAAGCAAACATAAGGTATCTGCAGGTTCATGAAGCTTTCCAGAATGAATGGAAAAAATGAAGCACTAGGGTAGGGGATTTAAAAGAAATGATGTCTAAGATGTGAGAAGATCCTGAAGCTCCTACAAATGTCCCTGAAATATTACAAGCTATTGACCTGGTGAATTGAAAAAAATTCATGGAAATTTAGGAATGCAACTCCAGAACAAATTGAAAAGATTCAAACAAATGGAGGAGTTCGGTATGCCTGCAATTTTGAATAACAAAGGTGAGTTAAAGGAGTTTGATACATGGAAGAATGACCTGGGAGGGCTACTCCCATAGGATAAGATGATGTTGAATATAATTGATTATTTCGCGTTGAATCCTAATGTTGATATTATGGCTAGAGTTGAAACGAGAATGGACACTTTTATCAAAGAAGCCAGAGCCTTAATTGATGCAAGGTATAATCAACATAGTACAAAGATAAAAAATTTATTGGATGCAAAATGGCCCTCTAAAGATGAATACAACATATGGTTGGAAATTTTTACTGAGTGAGGTTGTATGTGTGAATGTGATGATAAACATAGTGAATAATGAATAGGAGAGAAACAATGCATAGCCTGGAGATAGTTCAGATTAGGCTTTCATTAAAGTATTACAAAACATTTTTCTCTCCCTATTAGGAAGGTTGATGGCACAAATGCTGACATGGATGAGTTAGTATTACTTTTTTCTATTGCTTTTTATGCTCTTAGAGTATTTTCTGACTGGGCATGCACATGGTTAACATTTTGGATCATGCAAAAGATATTGTAATGTTGTTGCAACGAGTGAAAGGTTCCTTTTGGAAGGATGATGTATCTTCTTCAACGAATGAAAATAACTTTTGTCTTATATGCTTTCCCCCCACTTTGTAAAGTGAAAATATAACTGTCTGGGGAATTTTGAAATTAAAATTGAAATGTACGTCAAATGCAAATGCGACTTTTATTGTAATTTGGCCTAATGCTTATTGCTCCCATGTTTCTATAAATGGGATTTCAAGGCCAATTACAAAGGTCTTTTAATGGTTAAGCAATTTTTGAGCTCATGTATGAGTAATTCTGATAATTTTGAGCATAGAGAAATAGATTAGTGTTAAGTCTTAGGAATTTATTCAGATCTGCAATAAGCTTAATTGTTCTACAATAGCAAAGATATATGAATGATAACTACAAGTGCTTGGATTAGTTTCTCTCCTCTGTAATTTTTCTTTCGAATTATGAATAAAGGAATCAAGGTTCATTTATTCATCTTCAATCACTCTGATTGAATGTGTGATTTCATCTTTTTATTTAGTTCAAAGAGCTAAATAAGTGCTTAAATGAGATCATAGATTTGTATGTAAAATTCAAGGATTGTTAAGAAGTTTCTAATTCTGGACATATCGAGTTGTGTGTTACAAAGTAATATACAATAGTCTACAAATAATTGTTTCCATTTTCTAATGTATTATATTTTATTGCATATGTGATTATGTCACCCTCAGATAAGGCACTGGTCCATTTGTTTGGTCATATTTAATGTTAGTGAGCTGCCTAGACTTGACAAAGAACACAAATCTTTACCAAAATTTCTGACACACCTGTAATTGCATTATAGTGGCATGAAGTATTGCTCATTCCTGGTGATAGGTACAATTCATTAAAGGGTATGCAAAATCCTTAAGGAATTTTTTCTCTTTGTGTCTGATAAGGATGTATCTATTTGTTTTAAATTTTTGTGATAAAATGGCACGAGAGTATCATATAGACATTTTCAGGATCACCCTCCTAGGTTTCACAAAGCCTGAAGAGTAGAGGTATAGCCTAGCAAGCTAGTACTTGTTTGATGGCCAATCCTTGCCTTTACTTATCATTGGATTCTAGAAAATTCATAGGTAAATGGTGAGATGAAGTTTGGTTCTAAGAAAATAACCAACATATTGTATCATAAATAAATTATTGATGGGAGAAAGGAAGGAAAAGAGAAGAACGAGATATCCCTTTAGAATAACCCTTAGACACTTTAGCAGGAATACATCTACCTAGAGCTTCCACCATAACAACAAAAAGGAATGAAGAGATCATATCTCCTTTCCTTAACCCTCTAGTACTCTTAAAGAAGGGAGAGGGAAATCCATTAACCAATACAAATAATCGTGGAGTAGATATAAGATGTCCTATAATATAAATAAATTTACTTCCAAACCCAAACCTTATCAACACATTAGCTAAAAAATTCCAATTGACCCTATCATAAGCTTAGACTAGATCTAGTTTTAATAGGAATCCAACCTTATTATTCATCAAGATAGAATGAATAATTACATGGACCATGATAATAGAATCTAAAATTTGTCTTCCACGAACAAAACCATTTTGTTGACTAAAAATAATCTGAGGAAGAACATATTGTAATATGATAGCTAGGACTTTAGAGAAAAAATTATAAATAGAGTTAAAAAGGATTAATAAGCCTGAACTCCCCAAAATTATTAGCACTAGGGTACTTCAACACATGTACAAGTAAGGGAAATCCTTCATTGGATTTACACTTTGATAAAATAAGGGATAAACCTACTCATCCATGTGTGCAAGCAAATCCCATGGCACTGGATTACATCAGATCATGGAACCATTTAATTCTCTACAATATCACCCATACGACAAGGATTTTATTTCTACTTTTTTTTTTTTACATGATATGGTCCTATGATTTTAACTACTCTAATACATACCACCACAACCTTTAGAGAATTAAGAATTGCTAGATTAAATTTACCACATGTAAGTTTGTACTCACCTTAGTGGCCATCATATCCTCTCAAGCCCTACAAGAACTAGCTCATTGAACTCTTCATATACTTATGCATATTTCTTATTGATAATGATTCATATTTTAAAACTCATGAGAACTTAAGAATCTAGTACATTGCATTTAAATCTCACCAAGAAATATCAAAGATATAACCACTCTCTAAAAATAAATATATTACTTGACCTACCACAATATACACTAGCTGACCATTTGACAACTTCTCATTTTCTTAAGCATGTGGGCACGAAGATGATCTCATTGATTTTTCTAAAGCACTAATGAAAATGGTTTGAATAGGTAGCACATATTTCTCATTCATTTCTCTAGTATCACAATTCACATACTACTTTTTCTAGTTAGAAACTACCATGTGACATCCATTAATTAAACATATTTAGATTTAACTCTTGCTTAAATCTATTAAATAAAGCCCCTATTCTTTTTTGTCTTTGGGAATGAATCAAGTGAAAACCTAGATGTGTGATTCTAGTGACAATAATTCATATAAATAATTCAAGTTTTCCTCTTGTGGGCCTCTCAAATATAAATCCATTCAACACTCAACACATACCTTTCATTAAATTAATACAATATATATTTCTGGATCTATTTAATATAAAATCACCATAATTCTAGATGAAATATACCTTACTAACTAAAATATAAAACAATTTTGGGTCCACTAAGCCACATGTGCTAACATACCAAACAAATTATAGATGTCATGGTGTATATATATTTTATCATATAAAATATCAAGTCTACCACCTATGTTCACCATAGATGTAAACTATATATATAAACCTTAATATCCCACTCAAATACATTGCATGAGGTAACTTAAGTCCACTGCATGTAAGCCTCTCAAATTCCAAAAAATACTCTAGACATGAAAAAATCATTAAATCAAGATATATAGGGAAGCTTGATCCCAAGGGACATGAACATACTAACACTTTGGATGTGAGGCCAACTATGAAATATGTCTCATAAGAATACTTGAGTTCAAAAACCTAAATGATCAATTTGAACTTAAAATAAATAATATATGTTATAATTCAAGTCACTATGAACTTCAATGTATATAAATGATGGGTTTTCTAGATATAAAGCCTTTGATAATATTATAAATGTGATCCTACTGACTACATAATAATTTATAAAGCACTTGGGTCTATTTGACATGGGTCCACTAGTCTTCAACTTGATTATTTAGACTTCAAGGTATATCTTTGGACTTGAATTTCTTTCTTGATCATGATGATTAGAACCCCTTATGTTTATTATATTTCTTAAACTTCGAAACTAGAAAAATATAAATATGTGAAAGTGAATTCTACATGAAATATAGAAAACTTAGGTCCAACAAGAACACATGCACCACTCAAACTTCAAATTCTTAATAATCTCAAAAACATAGGGGAATTTAGTTTTACTACATGTAACACATGAAGACTTAAGACATGAGAGCTCCTTTAGAACTTGCCTCATGAATATATTAGGTTTAGAAAATAAAAAATATTGTACAACAAGACATAGAAGATCTAAAAAAACACATGACATAGAGAGAGAATGAATATGTAGGAAATACCAAGGGACTTAGCACTTTCATTGATCATTCCAAACAATACATGGATAAAATAAGCATTGGCTACTATGCATGGAAGATGAAACCCAATTTACAAACATAGACATGAATTAAGCCATATAAAAATGATTATAGTGTTAATGGTGATTCAATGGGGATCATTGGATAAAATTTCTTGAGTGATAAAGGTAAAAAGACCATGCCAAGAATATGTGGCAAAAAAATCATACTTTTGTATAATTCATACCATTGCAAATTCATGCTCTTTTTTTAGACTTCATTCCATTGCAACTTCATACCACCTTTATAGGTTCATGTTGTTTGTGATGGATCTTTTGAAAGGTATGAATTCATGCTATTTATCCCCTTTTATTTTTTTGTTTAAATTATTCAAGAAATTACCTAAGCAATGGTTGTTTATGCTTATTTTTAATGAATCTAGATAATACATGTTTTAATTTTTTATGCTTTTATAATTTTCTAGATGAGGTTCTAATTTTCAAGAGTATTCACAATAGTAGTGATAAGAAACCAAGGAATTAAGATTGGAAAGCCAAAAATATTCACCATCAATATGGTAGCCATTAGAATCATACAAATGTCCAATTTCTCACATAATAGTTACATTAAACTAAAAATAATGAATCATACATCTTTGAGAATAGCTCCTCCTCATTTGCAATAGTGCCATCATGCCAAATATTTATAAGAGAATCACTTATATCACTTGCAATTATTTTTGTCTTCCTACCAACAACCAAGGTCTAGATATGTAGAAGTTATAGGATTAGAAACATAATAATTAAGGAAATTATTACGTTTTCATTAGAATTACTATAAAAAACTTTCTTAAATGATTTTATAAGCCAAAACCTCTTATGTTTACAACCAACCAAATTTAGGTAAATGAGATATATGAAGCACATTGTAACAATGAAACTTAAAGATATAACACACAAATTTATGTTATGCACAAGGATATACTCACTTGAAAAATTATCGTACCACACAGATATAAAGCACATAGATCAAGAGTGTGCAACCTATAATGTTCAATGTGAATAAGAAGTAATGAAAGAGAAAATGAAAAAAATGAGGCCTCTGAAACATCAAAATTTATTTTCATGTGTGTGAAATGGAACAAATCTATAAAAAATGTATATATGAGATTAACAACATACGTAATACACTTGTCCATACAAAATAATTTGATATTGTGTATAGCTATTTTCTTGGAACGTGGAGGAAAGCTATAATTCACCTTTTCCTAAAATAGTAGACACAATAATTTCATCATAAATGTTGAGAATATGATAAATGAAATACTATAATTAATTGTAAAAAGAACAAAATGATTAAATTTTTAATTAGATCTCATATATTAAGATAATGGACGAAAAACTCTACTAGAAGAAATAAAATATATCATGTGAGTTAGGAATGAAGCTCACAATTCACTTGTAGGATTCCCTTCAAAAGTGTTCAAACATGTCCTATATAATAAGAATCATCATACATCTAGTTCTAGGTTACTAAGCATTAGAAAATTATCTTATGAAATCACTATTAGCATAACATTAGCATGACACCAACAATTTCATATGGATATAAATGTTGTATGATTGTGTGGCATATCTTCAATCATTGTTTCAAATTGTTGAATTTGATCTAACATTTGACATAAGAAGAAGACATTCACTTAACAAGTTCCCAATAGTGTATGTCAACACCACTAATCTTATTCGTAGGCCTTCCAAATATCAAGACAAAGAGAAATAAAAAATAAGAAATATGGTAAATTAAATTCATGTATAGGATTCTAATTTATATGTGTGGAAATCATTTAAAATTATAATTGTCGAAATAACTAACATTTAAGTCTGACTCTTCTTATTACTAGATTTTCCATTGTTGACCTGTAGTTGAATTTGAGAATTAATAAATGGACCCGGAGTACCCAAAAAAGAAGGGGAGAAAGATATAGCCACGACGAAAGAACTGGCTTGGAACTCTTTTCCCTGGTTGGAAGAGAACGACGTAAACCAAACTCACCTATCAAACCATGAGTCTTCCCCTCTACTCGTAACTCTCACCGACTCCTCTTCTTCTATCTCAACTATTTAAATCCCTCTCCTTCTCGACTTCTCCATCTCCTTCGCTCTCTTGGATTGCCTACTACTTAAGAGCAAGTCCTATTGATTCTGTAGGATTCGCGACTAAAGGAAAGATGGTGGACGTGGAGGCAATCAGAAAGGCGCAGAGGGCCGCTGGTCCAGCCTGCGTCCTCGCCATCGGTACGGCCACTCCTCCCAACGCGATAGAACAGGGCTCTTACCCGGACTACTACTTCCGCATCACTAACAGCGAACACAAGGTTGAGCTCAAGGAAAAGTTCAAGCGAATGTGTAAGCCCACTTACTATTTGTGCAGGAATTATATCATCGGTCATTCTATAATGTATTTTCGTTTTAATAATTGTGTAGGTTGTTGATGTTGCAGGCGAGAAGTCGATGATAAGGAAGAGGTACATGTATCTGACGGAGGATATATTAAAGGAGAATCCCAACGTGTGCGCTTACATGGCCCCCTCGCTGGACGCTCGGCAGGACATGGTTGTGGTGGAGGTGCCGCGCCTGGGAAAGGAGGCAGCTGCCAAGGCCATCAACGAGTGGGGACAGTCCAAGTCAAAGATCACTCACCTCATTTTCTGCACCACCAGCGGCGTCGACATGCCCGGCGCTGACTATCAGCTCACAAAACTCCTCGGCCTCCGCCCCTCTGTGAAGAGAGTGATGATGTACCAACTGGGTTGCTTTGGTGGTGGCACTGTTCTCCGAGTGGCCAAGGACCTCGCTGAAAACAACCGTGGAGCCCGAGTCCTGGTTGTCTGCAGTGAGATCACAGCCGTCAACTTCCGTGGCCCCTCCGACACTCATTTCGACAGTCTGGTCGGGCAGGTCCTTTTCGGTGACGGCGCGGCAGCAGTGATCGTGGGAGCAGATCCCATTCCTGAAGTAGAGAAGCATTGTTTCCAGCTTCTCTGGACTGCTCAGACAATTCTCCCCGACAGCGAGGGCGCAATCGAGGCCCACATGAGAGAGGCGGGCCAGACATTCCACCTGCTGACGACTGTGCCTGAGCTGATCTCGAAGAATATCGAGAAGGCCCTCGTGGAGGCCTTCGAGCAGTTCAACATCTCAGACTGGAACGAACTCTTCTGGATTGCCCACCCGGGAGGAAGGGCAATTCTTGATCAGGTGGAGTCGAAATTAGAGCTGGATCCCAAGAAGATGCGGGCGACAAGGCACATTCTCAGCGAGTACGGAAACATGTCGACTGCGTGCGTGCTCTTTGTCTTGGATGAGATGAGGAAATCGTCTAAGGAAAATGGAGACGTGACTACAGGAGAAGGACTGGATTTGGGTGTTTTGTTTGGCTTCGGCCCGGGTCTCACCGTGGAGACAGTTGTTCTCAAGAGCGTTCCCGTCCAATAATCAGTGCGGGTAATCGAAGTGTGGATGAGCGCGTCGATGTGTGGGAATTTGAGAGTGTTTGAATGTTTGACTGAGTATTTTTGTGTCTCTAATTACATATGAAACATCATGCTTTATGTATAAACATAGGGAAATAGTTTTCTTATGAAAAAATTGATGCATGCCGTTTGGGATGAAAAAAAAAAGTATAGAGGGTGATATGAAAAAATGATGTATGATGTTTGGGATGAAAAATGTGAAGAGGGTGATATTTGGATAAAGAAAGATCATGTGTTATGAATAAATATAGGGAAATATTTTTTTTATGAAAAAATTGATATGCGATGTTTGGGATGAAAAATGTAAAGAGGCTGATATGAAAAAAATGAAGTGTGATGTTTGGGATGAAAAATGTAAAGAGGGTGATATTTGGATTAAGAAAGATCATGTGTTATGTATAAACAAAGAGAAATATTTTCCTTATGAAAAATTAATGTATGACGTTTGGTATTTTTAATCTAAAGAGGGTGATATTTGGATTAAAAAATTTAAAGAAAATTTTAATTGAAGGTAAAAAATTGGAATATTCACGTGGGAGTGAAAAATGAGGTCAACATCTCTATTGAAGAATAAATGTGTAAATCATCATCATTTATAATTACTATAGTTTTCAATAGGCATATTTTGTGTTCTATGCATTGTCAAGCTGAATTGACTTATGCCAACATGTTTGGGTGGGCAAGTGAATGCTAGGGGAGACTTCTGTTTATTCCTCTAGTTTGACCTAGGTTCATTCACCATTGAGACATAATGCAAAAATATTATAACACACTCACGTTATGTCTTGGATGGACTAGAAAATGTTTGTGACCAATTTTTGGTCCCTTATCTTTGCACACACAACCCATATTAGATTTTGCTACTAAATTGAAACTAATAATTTTGTTTGTACTTCATGTTTTTTATTTAAACATAGATAAAATCTCTAATAGAACTCTTAATAATCTATTAAAATTTTAAAATTATACCATATTAAAAATATTTATAAGAATTTTATAAAGGCCCCTTCATTATATGAAAATTAAAAGTCTTAGATTTTTTTTTATAAGTAAATACATAAGTGTGAGAATATTCTATGTGTAATTGATATGTTTTGATTCATTTTATTTATAATGATTTCATTGAGTTTAGAGAATCTATACTCTTATTGAATTGCTATAGTTATGAGTTCATATCATGTTTATATCAAAAGTAAAGTCTCCTATTTATAATCTTATATATTGAATCATAAAAAATAGAAAAAAACACTATATAATTATTCAATTTTAATTTCCTTCACTTAAAAGTTAATATACTTTTTTGAAAGCTAATTGGATAAAATAATGACAAAGACCGAGGTGGTGCTTCTACCAAGTGAGTTGTTGGATATATAAAATATTATTTTCTTATATAAATATAAAGAAAATATTTAAAAATTATGGTCCACTCATTACATATTATAAGAAAACATTGTAGCTTCAAACAACACTCTTACATGCACGAAATCAATATGGTGAGAATACATTTCAAACAAGTTAAAGTATGAGTGTATGATATCCTTAAATAATTTTTAGTGAATTATCATTATTCCCTATATAAGAGATGTAGATCATAAGAGTGGAACCATGACATTATTATAAGAAAATGATAATATACTTGAGATTGTAATCTCAATGTGGAGATTATTATTATAAACATGAAATTGTAATTTAAAGTGAGGTTAAGTTCCTGTAGTATTCATTATATTCTCAATATAATTTTGATTATGTTTTCAAATAACTAGGAGACATAAAATGGGATGAATATGTTGCACCCCAATTGTGTAATTACTATTTACAATTACTATGTAGGATAAAATGTGAATGTAATGTGAATTCAATGGATGAATAAATTGTGTGTGCACTTTGTTATCACTGCCTTATGAATGAATGTCATGTCATTTAATGTTATATGAAGGAATGCACTTATGTGAATGGATGAATATTGTGTTGATATTCTAACCTTGAAGTTGATAAATTCTAACCTTGGAGATGTAATGTGTATGATGCATATTTTGTGAATGGTTGACTATCGTGTACATGTGTTAGTGTTTGCAGGTACATGTTCAATTCCTCCAGGTGGAGGGGAAGTATCACTCAGGAGAAGGTCTTGGTCAGGTAACCAATAATGTAACCTATTTGAGCTTACACACACACCACAATAGAATAATTAAGTTGGGTTTTTAAGGGGGAAGTTGCTAAGTCATCCCTAGTTGTTATGTATGCTTTAGTAAAAGTCTAGATTACTATTGAGTGCATTATTGGGTGATGATTATCTGATGAGCTTATGATTTCCTTCTTGTTATCATGCTTTAATTGTTATGTGGAGCATACAAGGTATGTGTATGCGTACACACATGCATGTGTGATGATAGACTATATGCACTAAGGAACACACACATAAGGGAACATAGGTAGATTTACTTATGAACACTCATGCACAAGTTGCTTATGCGCATGGAACTATCTGATGGAACCCATGGCATGCATATGTATACGTATAGACATATCGCTCGTAGTCTCTTATCAACATTGTAGTAATTGTGTATGATTCTAGTGTGTGAATCACATGAGTATATATATATATATATATATATCCATATGTATATGTGTATCCATACACACGAATGGTAGCAAATGGATATGCCCATACGAATGTATCGATACATGTATACATACACATACATGTACATAGAGGCATATATATATATATACACAACCGATATATTAATATAATAATGTGATTGCTATGTTGATGTATTCTTTTATATATCAATTTTATATACATGCTTTATTGTCTTATGATATATATAAATATGGATACTAACATATACATATATATGTATACATAAATACATATATATATGTGTGTGTGTGTTTGATAACATATATATATATATATAATATAATATATATATATATATATATATATACAAGTATATATATGTTTGTATTTATATTTAAACATTATTTGTTTTTAGATCAACTATCTAAATCAATGATTTTCAGTTGATTCTAATGTTTACTCATTTAGCTTTGAAGTTGATTATCTTAATCAACTTGAAGGTTGATTTAATGAACAAATTAAAAGTCGAACTTTGTGGAAACTGTAACTATCTTTCTTGAGCCGCTTTATGCTCATACTGTCGATGGAATAAGAGTTTGTAATTTGAAAACTAAACACAACTATTGAGTTGATGATAAGTGAGAATAAGTCGACACCTTTTTAATAAGAAGCCATGGACTTAGTAAACTATATTGCCATGATGTTCTACATCAATCAAACAACTGTATTGGCATGAAGCATATCAACAACTTGGTTTAAATGGTTTCATGAGTGAATTGACACATATAGTAAGACTTAGTCGATGCTTTAGTTTGATGGAACTCTCTTGTTATTGACTATTTCCCTTGAGGTTGAAACCATCCCACCTTTGTATCTTTTAGCTGAGAAGACTGCTTTAAGTTGTCAGTCGAATTCCATCACATGGAGAATTGAATTGGTCTCCAATTTTTGTCAATAAGTGGATTGATATGTTGATATTTGAGCTGAGTTTATGATTTCTTTTCCACCACCTTTCGAGTTGTGTTAGTGGTGTTGCAACACATTCTTGTTGTTGTCAATATCATGCCTAAACTTTAGGTAATGTTTTTTCTTGTGTGCTATATAAATAGAAGCAAAAGTTCATTTGTTTGGGATGCATAATTAATCTATTGTATACATTATTTCTTGTGCAAAGACTCTACATTTTAGTGAGCTTTTCTATCTACAATATTCTGTCAAAAAAATAAGGGAGTGCCTTGATTTTTAAGTGAGTTATATTATCTTTGAGAGGAAGCATTTTCCAACTTGAGAGGTACGAGTTGAGAGACTTTGTTGGAGAATGAATATATCAAGATAGTTGTTGTTCCAAAGGTGTTGTGACTGCAACCAATTGAGTTGGGAAGCTATAACATAGGCATGAGGATATTCTACTTTTTCTTATTCTTTCTTTGAATGTGCTATGTCTTGATTGATTGAACTAGTCTTGTTGATATTTGTATGTAGGAAAAACTAATGTTACTTTGAAAGAAAGTAGAATCTATTTACTCTGTTTGTGCATAGTATGTAAGTACTCCATGATAGGAGAGACTGTTTGCCTTGGGTATTATTAATACTATATTAGACATATGTAGACATGGGTAAAAGGATATGTTTATCATAGGTATTTTTATTATAATAGATATGATCAAACATAGAAAAACTTAGGGTACACTCAAAACCAGGTAATTAATTATGCTAGATGGCTAGTAGGTTACTCCTGGGAATTTTGACTAGTGAAGGGAGGGAATTTGTAATTTTCTTATTGAGTTGTGTTACCTTAGGTTGTGTTAAAGAGATAGGTTATCTTGGGGAGTAGCTTTCCCATGGAGAGAGATTTCCTAGGCATAGATATAATTGCCTCAAGTCAAAATGAGCTTGCTATAGTGTAAGTGAATGGTAGACCTTCACTCGAAGTACCGAGTGAGAATACTTTGGCCAAAGTAGTGGGAATGTTCGAGACTTCACTGTAGATAGTGAGATAGCCAAGACTCTACTGTTAGTTCATTATTTCTACTTAAATTCATGAAGGGTACCTAATGTAGGTTATAAATCCTAGTCATGTAGGGCACCACACTAAGCTTAGAATGGTATGTTGTATGGGGTTACTCAACCAATATCTTCATTGAAGGGAAGGGCCATCTATAATTGATAGATGTGCGGAGGACCGCATATGAGTCCTTAGTTGGCAAAAAAGTGCTTGAGTGATGCTTCTCCTCCTTAGTAGATGATAGAGGACCAATGTTTTGAAAGGAAGAATCCTAGATCATCTATATCTTATGTCATGAAGCTCAAAGGAGCTATGTATGTAGTTTTGTACGTTCTTGGAATATTGTACTTTGTGAATTATTGTAATGGAATGGAAATCCTTATTGTAAGCTTTTTAGCATCTTTGCTCACATATTTTCAATAAAGAAAGGAATTTTTTTTATTGGAGTGGCTTGTACATAGTTTTATTTTACTTGCACAGTAAAAACTTAGGAAATTTACTTCAATGAATGTTTGGCATGTTACATACATGGTATCAGAGATACCAGGTTTACCTCTGGAACCTATGAGATCGCCATTCTCTTCATCCAACATTATCCAATGTTTTGAATTCTTGTGCTAGGATGGTGCGTCTCAGATTAACGGCTCGAAAGTCAATAACCAGAAATGAGTGCTACCTCAAGGCCAGGAAGGAAAGAGAAGCCATTGTTAGAATCATAGAGGGAACCAACTATGACAATTTTGTTTGGTTGAGTGACACTGAGACATTTAGTCACGCACTTTCTCAGATGAGTGATGCGAAGAGGAAGATGAAGATGTAGGCTATGTACAACAATCTACCTTCCATTTCAATGGAAAAGTCTGAGTCATTACCACTTTCCAGGGATATGCCCTTGGAAGGAAGCATCAGTCCGACATTCATCTTTAGGGACCCTAGAGTTCTTCCTTTGTCTGAAGTAATAGTAATTTCCTCAAGTAACGAGTTTGAGAGATATGTACCTCTAGATTAGCTAGATGAGAAATGATCTCATGAACATTTTTTTGTGAAAAAGGTAGACTATTTTGTTGATGAGCACCATATGGGCACTAAACCTTGTAACTATGTATCGAATGATAAATTCAAAGGCTACTATCCATTTTGGGATATTTATGAACAATTAAGGGATGAACAAAAAGATAGAGATGAACAACAATGTCAGTCTGTAGGATATACTCCATTAAGTTATGTGTCAGAGAGTGAATCTGAGGGATACTCTCCACTTGACTATTTGAATAGTCACTCCATGTAATCAATGGATGTTGAGATCCTTGTGGAATGAATAATTTTTTTTTTTTATCAAAAGCGCGTGCTTAATCTTATGTGGAATTATTTATGTGCTTATGAATGCAATTTATAATGTTTCCATAAGATAGTTGATAACATAATTTAGTCTAACATGGACAAAAACATTCAGGTAAAACCTGATCTTGTGAAGATGGTGAGGACATGAATCAATCCTGGCAGTAGCCAAGAAGTGGGGCAAGGACCAACAAGAATTGAAGCTAGGCTTGACCAAATCTTGACAAGGTTGGACAACCGTGAACAAGAAAGGGTGAGAGCTAGGATTGAACAAGAGGTTCCTATTAATAGGAATGAAGGTGAAAACTCTTCTCATGGACATAATGAAAACCATGATAATGAAATAGAAAGATCACCAACACCATATGAGGAAAGAAGTAAGAAGCACATGGCTTCCAAAATTTCTAAGGATATGAAGAAAATTGTTCCACCCAAGTTTGAGGGAAGCACCAAAATGGATGAAGCTAAGGTGTGGCTTGTTCAAATGGAAAAGTATTTTGAAATACAAAGTTAAACTGAGACCACTAAAACCGCTTGGGGTGCATACCAGTTAGCTAGAGAAGCTTCAACCTGTGGATGAACAAAAAGATGGAACTCAATATCAACTCATGGAAGTTGAAAGGGGGTAATTTTTTGAGATTTTCCGCAAGCGATGACTACCCCAATTATACTATGACAAAAAACTCACAGATTTCCAGAGCTTGAGATGAGGAAATATGACAGTCAATGAATATTGGGAGAATTTTACCCAACTTCAATGTTATGTTCCTATATATCATAAGGATGAGCACTTCTGCATTAGGAAATTTATAATGGGACTTAACAACTATATTGGAGGAGAAGTGGATACGCATGGTCCAAAAACTATGGATCTTGTATATGAGAAGGAAATTAAGCAGGAGTAGAAGCTTAGAGCTACCTCTAATAGATAGGAAAATAGAGATCGTAGAAAGGGCGTGGAAATTCCTAACAAGCCAACTCCAAATAAGGTGGATGTTGTGCAAAATATATGTAAGCAAGGAGAAAAAGACAACCACAATAGTGGAAAAGAGTCAAGAAGGGAGTAGAGGAAGAATGGTTCCAATCGAGGAAATACCAACAACACTGGAGGGAACGCTAGTGGATCTGGAGAACTCACAAAGAATCTGAGGGTACCATTTATGGGATGCTATAATTATGGGGGAGACCATTTTGCTAGAGATTGTCCTAGTAAGCCTTTCGACATTTCGCTACCAACTCAGCGGGAAATGTTCCAAGAGAGGATACGTGTAGCGATGGATGATCGCCAAGTAGAGTATTAGACAACTCCCATTGAAACTCTAGGTTTTTTTTTTGGTTTACCCATTTCAGTTCTTATTGATATGGGTGCAACTGAGAATTTCATTTCACCTAGAGTAGCTAAACAATTATTTGGAAAGGCTGGACACATGGAAACATCTTAGGATGTAGAGTATGCAAACCAAACAAGAGCAAAGGTGGAACAATGTTTGTTTGAGGCTAGGATAGAGCTACCTTGTTTCTCTATTTAAGTAAACCTTTATGTCATACCTTTAGGATCCTATGATGCTATCTTAGGTATGAATTGGTTATAGAGGCATAGGGCTAAGGTATATTTCAATGAGAAAACCGTAGAATGTCTAAATGATCTTGGTAACCGAGTAAAATTCTAAGGGATACCTAGAGAGGTGAGGATTCATCAAATCTTAGCAACACAACTAGTGAGGGTTGAGAAGAAAGGTTGCAAACTCTTTGTCGTTAAGGTTTGAAGAAAGTTTTGATAACATGTGAAAACCGTAGAATGTCTAAATGATCTTGGTAACTGAGTAAAATTCTAAGGGATACCTAGAGAGGTGAAGATTCATCAAATATTAGAAATGCAACTAGTGAGGGTTAAGAAGAAAGGGTGCAAACTCTTTGCCATTAAGGTTTGAAGAAATTTTTGATAACTTGGATTCCAAAAGTTTCCAAGATATGGAAGACGGTGAGATAGATGACACTAGAACGATGGACACGAAAAAATATCCTATATTGAGAATTTTTTTGGACGTGTTTCCAGATGAGTTACCTGGATTACCACCAAAGAGGATATTTTTTTCTCTATAGATATAATTCTAGGATCTGAACCTATTTCCAAGGTGCCCTATAGGATGATGACAACCGAGCTAATGGAGCTTAAGGCATAGTTGGATGAACTATTGTCAAAAGGGTTGATAGACCAAGTGTTTCACCTTGGGGAGAACAGGTCATTTTTGTGAAAAAGAAGGATGGTACTTTGCATTTGTGCATCGACTATCATATGCTTAACAAAGACACGGTGAAGAATAAGTATCTGTTTCCACACATTGATGAGCTTTTCAATCAAATGAGAGGAGCTTCCATATTCTCAAAGATAAATTTGAGATATGGATATCACCAGTTGAGAATTAGAGATTAAGATATCTTTAAGACTGCGTTCATAACTAGATATTGACACTATGAATTCATGGTTTTACCATTTGGGTTGACAAATGCACCTGCCACATTTATGAATTTGATGAATAGTGTATTTAGAGACTGTCTGGATAAATTTGTCTTATTTTTTCTATATGACATCTTGATTTATTCTAAGGATGAGGAAGATCACTGCAAACATTTAGAGATAGTTTTACAGCATTTAAGAGAGCACAAGTTGTATGGTAAACTATCTAATTGTACTTTCTTCAAGAGGAGAGTGCATTATCTAGGGCATGCAATTTTTGTGGATGGAATCTCCGTAGATCCCGTTAAGATCAAGGAAGTACTTGAGTGGAATGTACCCAAGAATGTGTCTGAGGTTAGAAGTTTTATGGGTCTAGCTGGGTACTATAGAAAGTTTTTTGTGAACTTCTCCAAGATTATTTTTTTAATTACTTATTTGCATAGAAAAGGGCAGAAATTTAGTGGATTGAGAAGTGCCAAGAATCCTTTGATCTACTTAAAGAGAAATTGACCACTACACCAATCTTGAAAGTACTAGATCCTGAGGGTAACTTTACAGTTATCATAGATGCATGTGGAGAAGGTTTAGGAGGTGTGCTAATGAAATATGGGCAAGTGATTGCTTATGAATCTAGAAAACTGAAACCTTATGAGAAGAACTATGCATCACATGATTTAGAGTTAGCCATTGTGGTGAATCACACATTACAGATGTGGAGGCACTTCTTGTTAGGGAAACCCTTTGAATTGAAAACTGACCATAATGGGTTAAAGTACCTTTTCACTCAACCTAATATGAATGCTAGGTAGAGAAGATGGTTGGAGTTAATAGTTGACTATGATTTCAATATCAATTATATAAAAGGGAAATAAAATTAGGTTGTTGACGCCTTGAGTCAAAGAAGTCAAATTGATTCAATAGTAATGATTCAAACCAAATTTAAGGGTCAAGTGTTGCAAAAGTGCAAGGCAGATGAGTACTACTTGCAAGTCAAGCATGCACTTGCTAATAACGCACAAGACTCTAGGTATGAGGGTTTTCATTTTAACCTAATGGATTACTTAGATATAAGGGTAGGATGTATGCACTTGACATAGTGGAGTTAGGGAATCTGGTATTGAAAGAAGTACATGAGGCACCGTACTTTGATAGCCTAGTGTAACCAAAATGATGGAAAATGTGAAGTTGTATTTTAGAGAAAAGGGATGAAAGGAGATGCTGCTAATTTTATGGCTAGGTGTCTAGAATTTCAAAGAGTGAAAGTGGAGCATCATCATCCTACAGGCTTGTTATATCCACATGACGTGCCAAAGAGGAAGTGGCAAGTCATAAGTATGGACTTTGTGCAAGGATTGCCTATGTCAAGAAATAAGCACAATGCCATTCTTGTGGTAGTAGATATGCTTACCAAATTCGCACATTTTATACCCGAGAATCTAACCAATGGAGCACCTGTCATAGCTAGAAAATTTGTGTAAGAAGTGTTTATATTGCATGGAATTCTAGAGAACATTATCTCAGATAGGGATGCACGAGTCACTTCTAGGTTTTTGGAAAACCTTATTTTCTGCACTAGGGATGCACGAGTCACTTCTAGGTTTTGGCAAACCTTGTTTTTGGGAAATAGATCTTCAATGCTAGATCCACAATCTTGGCTCAACAACATGAATGGATGCACTAAACCCTTGACATGATGCTTGAATCTTGATAATGGCTCCAAATACTTGATGAATTGTTGTTGAATGCATAAACTTCCCTTAGGAATGAATACTTGAATGCTTGTTATCTTGTTATGAAAAATGAGTGGAGGAACCTTGTATTTATACTTATTCATGCTTAATATCCTAAAATTACATCACACCAAGCCGACATATGAATTCATTAAATAAAGGAGGCTAAATCTCATCCAAATTTGAAATTGGATCTCAAAAATAAGCCAAGGAGGACTAAAATGCCCTAGGTGGCGTCTTAGTCCTAAGGCTCAATTCTTGGGGAATAGAATCCAAAAAGGGACCTTTTTAGGTGGTTTCAAAATCAAGGTCCCAAGACCCATGGAGGACAAAGATGCCCTAGGTGGCATTTTAGTCCTAGTCCACAAATTAGGGACACACAGACATAAACATTAAATTGATCTTTTATCTTTTGATGTTTGTCAGGATTTTCCATAAAAATATATAGTTTATAGGGCTTATGGATGCAAAATAGGACCAATTAAAACATAAATGAGGATAAATATGCAAGTTGGGCCCAAATAAGCGTGAAAATGCAAGGGTATGCATTTTTCTACACTACATTTAGCCCCCACTTTAGTGAGAGGATGAACTTGCTTCAAACTCACACTAAAGTAGCCAACCATGCAATCGAGAGGGGTTCAAATGTACTGATGTTAGCAAGATAGGATGTCAATAATAAAGAGGGATGATCAAGCCCCCAGGATCAAGATCCTATCACAAACTAGCATAGGCACAAAGGAACACACTTGGGGGTGATATATGAAGCCATAACCAGATTGCCAACATACACCATCAAGGACAAGAAAAAAGGAAAAAATGAAATGGATCAAGCTTTGACTGGCCGTCCAATGTGGTGGACCGGGTCTAGGTTGTTTGTCCAAAAGGGTTTACAAGTGGAACGCATTGTCCACTATGCAAACAAAATGCATGCTCACAAGGGCTAGTGAAGCTAGGTGTCCACTAGGTGAGCCCCAAGTGGTCCATATCAACATCATACTCCCATGACATTAATAAGGACAAAAGGAAAATGCACACTCACAAGGGCTAGTGAAGCTAGTTGTTCACTAGGTGAGCCCCAGGAAGTCTATATCAAAGTCATACCCCCATGAATATTATAAGGAAAAAAGAAAAATGAACACTCACAAGGGCTAGTGAAGCTAGTTGCTCACTAGGTGAGCCCTAGGGGACCATATCAAAGCCATACCTCTATGAATTTAATAAGGTAAAAAAATGTAATGCAACAAGAAAGAGAGAGGAATTTGGAGAGATTTTTCTTAGTCTGTGCAAGGTCTCTTCTTAGGGAACATTGTGCCTAATGTATCCAAGAGAGGACAAGTCAAAGAAATATCACACTCTTGGAGGAAATTAGGCCCAATGACACCGCCAAGAAAAGGATGCATTGCAAGAAAAAATAAAATCACATAAGGAACATGAAAAAAAAATGCAAATGAAATCATGCCAAAATAATGCCAATGTATGCCCCACGTTAAAGAAATTGCTAACACCATGCTATGAGAAATTGCTTTAAAGTAAACAAAATGAAAAGGAAAAGAGGTTAGCCCCCAAAATGCATAACTCAGTACGTCGCATGTGAGCCAACTTAAGGCATGTCGTCCACATCCCAAGCTTTCTCTTATATGTACATGAAAGGTGGTCAACTAGCCAAAAGAGGCAACAACATGTGACATATGAGGACAAGGCCACCTAACCCCTTGCCCCCACTTAATGCAGGACAAGGATGAGCCAAATAGGATGAAAGTACTTGTATCAGTTAGAGGAATTAGGTACTTCAATACAAGGAAGAGCACCACAGTCCTTGAGATGTTGAATTGTGTTGCTTAAAGCCTTACATTCATTAGTAGAATGACCATGTACTTTATGATATGCACAAAATGAATTCTTGTAGTAAAATTTATTTCATATTCTTGGAGGGAGAGTTATTAGATGATCCTAGAGGAGTCTCAACAAGATATTCTTTTGATCAATAGTAAAAGTTGTTCCTTTGGTTGTGCAAGATGTCATACATACATTAAATGAAAATGCTTTAGATGAAGTTGGAGATAAAGGTGGTAAACCTATATCTTTCTTGAAAGAGTATGGTATGTCGGTTTGCTTCATGTGTTCATTGTATCCATGTGAAGGAGGGAGATTGTATCTGTTACCATAACAATCTTCCAAGTCAGATGAAGGGGGTTTATGATTCTGAGAAGGATCAACTTCTTCAGGAGAACACAAATCCTTTTTAAAGTTATGTGTGGCCCTTTGATGGGGGATGGGATTTATATAGACTCCATCACCACCATGGGGTAATATTGTAGAACTAAGTTGAGTGAATGAAACACAAGGTTGTTTTGGTTTAGATTGTGAGACTTTGCACTCTCCTATAAAGGGAGGTGTAAAACCCCAATCATCATTAGAACTCATATCTGAAAATGAATCGTTGGTATACGATTCTTTGGATTTTGAGGGTGAGATTTTGGATTCTCTATTGAAAGGAGACATAAAATCTAACGACCCCTAATTATCACTAAAGAGGTTTATTGTTGGCGAAGGATTAGCATCAACTTGTATAGGTTCAACTTTTGATTTTGGAATGAAGGTATTAGGGGAGTTGGAAGTGTTGTGATCATATGATTCATAGCTTCATTCATCTGCTTCAACCATGTATATCTTGTTGTTGTATTCAAATTTCATTGTATGGTGTAGAGTAGATGGGACTCCTTTCATAGCATGAATCCATGGTATCCCTAGGAGAAGATTGTATGAAAGGGGTCCTTGCATGATATGGATAAGGGTAGGCAATGCTATAGGTACGACCTCAATAGGTAATGTGACCATCCCTAGTGGTTGCCTATTAAAATTGTCAAAGCCATGAATATGAACATCATTAAGTTGAATGAGCCTTTTTTCCAAGCCAATTTTGTCTAGGAGATCCATGCTACAAAAATTAATTTCTGCTCCATTGTCTATGAGAGTGCACCTAACTGAAGTTTCATCAATGATCACCTTTATCATCGAGGCCTCATTCTTGTTTTGAGTCTCAAGTGAGGGAAATTCATGTTTAGGGAATGCAATTTATGATTGTGTGACTTGTGTGGGATGAAAGGAGGATATTACATTATTCAATTTCATAGAAGATTGGATCTCCTCATGCTTTATTTGTAACATTTCTTGAATTAGGAACTTGTATGTAGGTGATAGTTGAATAAGTTGCCATATGGATATATTAGCAGGGGTCTTCTTAAGGTCTTCAACTATATTATGAAAAGGTGAACGAAGAGCATTAGGAAAAGTATGTTGAGGTGATGGTGATGTTGTGGGAGCTATTTTTGGTCCCCTACATGTTTGAGCAATTGTGTTATATCTTTTTTGTTGCAAAAAATTGTTAGATTGCATCGTATATTTCAAGAAATATCTTATTTTCTTATGTGATTTGCTAATGGGAGGTGACTTAAGAATCTCGCTAATTAAAGGAGATCCAATTTGTGTCATTAGAACCTCAACAATATTGTCTTTATTTGCATGATATCTTAGTGAAGATTAGTCTAATGTTACTTCATCATCTTCATCTAAGGAATTACTATTGTTAATGTTCTCATTTTCTTCCATCATGATATCTTCCCTAGTAGGAGAGTTTTTAGGAGAACTACAAACCAAATGTTCTTAACATTCAAGGATTGGTTCTTCTAAGATGAATTCATCACACATAAGGGAGTTATCAATGGTTGAATTGTCTTGTTCATCAATGATATTGTTGTCTTGTTCTATAGGTTTCTCATGACTTTCATCGATTAGATCTTCTAACATCAAAGTATCATCTTCACAACTAGGAGATACACTAGGAGAAGAATAAATGTGATTGTCATGATCATTTATGATTTCATTCCTTTGTTCCCTAATAGGATAAGTAGGGGAGGGATCACAAAGAGGGTCATCAATGTCTTGTCCACTAAGAGAGGTAAGAGGAGAGAAACAACTAGGACTTTCAAAACTCTCATTGATTAGTTCTTCTAACATCAAAATATCTTCTTCGCCAATAGGAGAGATATTAGGAGAAGAACAAATATGATCGTTAGGATTGTCCAAGGTTGTATTCTATTTCATTAAAACACTCTCATAGGGAGGGGATATGAACTTTTCTTAGCGTGCCTAGAAAGGTAAGGTACTAAGATTGTTTGACAAAAAAAAAGCAATTTTAACCATCTCATGCAATACTTTAATAATGTAAACAATGTGTATCCAAAGATGCAAAACACTTTTATCCAATGTATGCAAAACTTTAAGAATACAAACAATGTATATCCAAAAATGAAAAGAACTTTTATCAAACTTATGCAAAGTTTTATGAATGTAAACATTGTATATGCAAAAGTGAAAAGTACTTCTATCCATGTTATGCAAAGTTTCAGAAATGTGAGCATTTTCAGATCTAATGAAGCTTGTAATTGAAATGATTTAAAAAATGAGTGCCCTAAATTGATGTTTTTGACGTAGATGCATAAAATAGATGTTCCCAAAACTTCCCAAACTTATAGTATATGTTACCAGGAGGCTTAGGAAGCACAAAAAAGTAGATTTATATCTTGAAAACTGCAGCTTCAAACTCAACAAGGAATAAGACGCCAGTAAGGGCGTTTTAGTCCTACTAAAGGAATTTGAAGGTTCCAAAAGCTGGAATAGAATGCAATCAACTTAGACAGGATTTTGAGGTAAAAACCTAGAGAGGGACTAAGATTCTAGGAAGGGAGTTTTTGTCCTAGTATAGGTTTTCTGTAGAGAAACAATAAATTTTGAGTCATTAACAATGTTCCTAGATTGCTTACCTAGGGACCTGATGTTTGGAAGCAGAAAATTGTGCAAATGAATGCAAGAAAAAGTGACTATTGACAAACAATTGGATGCAAAAGTGAATGCAATTTTTTTTTTATATTTTGAATGCAATAACAATGTAGCTAAATGCAATTAGGATAATGAACAATGCACTTTTTCAATTTTTCAATGAGATAGAATGATGCAAGAAAGAAAAAATGCAACCTATATACACTTTCACTAATGCAAATATAGGAAACCCTAAATGAAATTTTACTAATGTAAAATGCAAGAAACACTAGATGCACTTTCACTAATGCAATGCAAGAATGAATGCAATCTAGATCTAAGGACTTTAATGGAATCCAAATCAGAAATAAATGCTTAAAAGTCAGGTTCACCAAAATGATGGGTGGAAAAATGGATACGTAAAGATATCACTCTTGTTCCACTAAATCATTCACTAATGTCCTAGGAATCCTTATTGGATTGACTAACAACCTCACAAGGTGAGTCAATTTCACAATTAGGAAGGACCTAGGAGGGGATTCTTTAAATTCTAAGGGGTTCACCACCAAGCAAATGCTTGGAAAAGAAAATGTTGGAAAACACAATGTGATATAAAAAATGACCTAAAATAAGCTAAATGAGAGATGCAAATGATGAAATTGTGCAACAGGGAGATATGATATGTGTGCCTGGGAAGTCTGGAGATGTGAGGATTTTGGAAATGTAAAGAAGATGTCAAAAAGTGTTATGGAGGACTAAGATTCCCAGAGTGGCATATTAGTCCCATTGTTGTTTTTTGGGGCAAACACAAAGTCTTCAGATGCCAGAACAGAACCCCGAAGAATCTATGAAAAATACCTTGTGGAGGACTAAGACGCCTAAGGTGGAAAATTAGTCTCGTTCTAAATTTCTGAGTGTGGTCCTAAGGGTTGATTTCTTCACTTGCTTCTCCCCATATCTGAGGTCCTAAAACTTCCATATTTGGCCTGTAGGTGAGTTTATGTGAAGATGACAACTTTGGCAATGCAACCTTTACAACTTTTCAATCTTGCACTCCAAATGATCTTCAAGTCTTCAACCTAGATCTGAAAATACAAACACAAAAGAGAGGGAAACCTTGGTCAAACCCCTTATAGGTAGTTAAACCAAATGATTAAATGAATGAAATGAAGCATGAAACATGAAATATGTAAATTATATCACCTTGAATGATGTATTGTGAATAAAATATGCAATCTACCATGTAGTGGCCATGAAGAATGTAGATCTTGGATCCTTGGATATGGTTGCAAATAGATCTTCAATGCTACATCCACAATCTTGGCTCAACAACATGAATGGATGCGCTAAACCATTGATATGATGCTTGAATCTTGATAATGGCTCCAAATACTTGATGAATTTCTCTTGAATGCATAAACTTGCCTTAGGAATGAATACTTGAATTCTTGTTATATTGTTATGAAAAATGAGTGGAGGAACCTTGTATTTATACTTATTCATGCTTAATATCTTGAAATCACACCACACCAAGCTGACATATGAATTCATTAAATAAAGGAGGCTAAATCCTGCCCAAATTTGAAATTGGATCCTAAAAATAAGCCAAGGAGGACTAAGACACCCTACGTGGCACCTTATTCCCAAGGCTCAATTCTCGAGGCACAGACTCTAAAAAGGGACCTTTTTAGGTGGTTTCAAAATCAGGGTCCCAAGACCCATGGGGGATAAAGATGCCCTAGGTGGAATTTTAGTCCCAGTCCACAAATCATGGACACACAGACATAAACATTAAATGATCTTTTATCTTTTGATGTTTGTTAGGATTTTCCATAAAAATATTTAGTTTATAGGGCTTGTGGATGCAAAATAAAACCAATTAAAACATAAATAAGGATAAATAAGCAAGGCAGGATGAAACAAGTGTGAAAATGCAAGGGTATGCATTTTTCTAGACTACACTTAATCAACTTGGAGGCCAATTTAATGAACAAATTAAAAGTCAAAATTTGTGGAAACTATAATTGTCTTTCTTGAGCTAATTTATGCTCATGCTGTCAATGGAATAACAGTTTGTAATCTGCAAACTAAGCACAACTATTAAGTCAATGATAAGTGAGAATAAGTTGATGCCTTTTTAATAGGAAGCCATGGAATTAGTAAAATGTATTGCCATGATGTTCTACATTGATCAAGCAACTGTATCGACATGAAGCATATCAACGACTTGGTCTAAACCATTTCATGAGTGAATTGACACATATAGTAAGACTCAGTCATTGCTTTAGTTTGATGGCACTCTCTTGTTATTGATTGTTTCTCTTGAGGTTGAAATCATGCCACCTTTGTATCTTTTAGCTGAGAAGACTGCTTTAAGTTAGTTGAATTCCATCACATGGAGAATTGAATTGGTCTCCAATTATTGCCAATAAGTGCATTGATTTGTTGATATTTGAGTTGAGTGTATGTTTTCTTATCTGCGACCTTCCAAGCTGTGTTAGTGGTGTTGCAACACATGGTTGTTGCTATCAATATCATGCCTAAACTTTAGGCAATGTTGTTACTTGTTTGTTGTATAAATAGTAGCAAGAGTTCATTTGTTTGGGACACATCATTATTCTCTTCTATACATTATTTCTTGTGCAAAGACTGCATTTTAGTGATCTTTTCTATCTGCAATATTCTATCAAAATAGTAAGGGAGAGCCTTGAGTTTTAAGTGAGTTATATTATCTTTGAGAGGAAGAATTTTCCAACTTGAGAGGTAGGAGTTGAGAGAATTTGTTGGAGAATCAATAGCGAGATAGTTTTTGTTCCAAAGGTGTTGTGACTACAGGCAATTGAGTTGGGAAGCTATAACAAAGGCATGAGGATATTCTACTTTTGCTTATTATTTCTTTGAATGTGCTATGTCTTGATTGATTGAACTAGTCTTGTTGATACTTGCATGTAGGAAAAAGTAATGTTACTTTGAAAGAAAAGTAGAATCTATTTAATATGTTTGTGCATATGTAGAAATGGGTAAAAGGATATGTTTATCATAGGTATTGTTATTATACTAGATATTATCAAAGATAGGAAAGCTTAGGGTACACTCAAAACTAGGTAATTAATTATGCTAGATGGCTATTAGGTTACTCCTAGGAATGTTGTCCAGTGAAGGGAGGGAACTTGTACTTTTCTTATTTAGTCAAGTGTTACCTTAGGTTGTGGTAAAGAGATAGGTTATCCTGGGGAGTAGCTTGCTCGTGAAGAGGGATTGCCTAGGCATAGATATAATGGCCTCAAGTCAAAACGAGCTTGCTATAGTGTAAGTGAATGGTAGACCTTCACTCAGACTACTAAGTGAGAATACTTTGGCCAAAGTAGTGGGAATGTCTGAGACTCCATTGTAGATAGTGAGATAGTCGAGACTCTACTGTCAATTCATCATGTCTACTTAAATGCATGAAGGGTACCTAGCGTGGGTTATAAATCCTAGTCATGTAGGGCACCACACTAAGCTTAGAATGGTATGTTGTATGGGGTTACTCAACCAATACCTTCGTCGAAGGGAAGGGCCATCTATCGTTGATAGATGTGCAGGGGACCGTATATGAGTATGTGGTTGGAGGAAAAGCACTTGAGTGATGCTTCTACTCCTTAGTAAACAACAAAGGACCAAGGTTTTGAAAGGTGGATTCCTGGACCATCTATATCTTATGTCAAGAAGCTCAAAGGAGCCATGTATGTAGTTTTGTACATTCTTGGAATATTGTACTTTGTGAAGTATTGTAATAGAATTGAAATCCTTATTGTAAGTTGTTTAGCATCTTTGTTCACATATTTTCAATAAAGAAAGGAATATTTTTTATTGCAGTGGCTTGTACATAGTTTTATTTTACTTGCACAATAAAAACTTAGGAAATTTACTTCAATGAATGTTTGGCATGTTATAGAATAATCATTCTATTATTTATGTCATTGGTCCATCTAATGTGTGTGCGCTCATGGATGCCATATTGGTTCATTTGGTGTACATACATGAGTGTTTTTGGTCATAGAGGTCACATCACTATTATCTTTCCCATGGTGGGGGAAATATCACTATACTCTAATCCTAACCAATGTGTGCTCATTTCCATGGATGATACATTGAATTTTATTGTATTTTCATTGGTACTTTTTTCCATTAAGGATCACATAACCATTATTTTTTTCATTTTTGGAGTAATAATCCTATTTTGACTCTAACTCTAGTATAGTTTTATAGTTATGATTGCTATATTTTATTCTTAGATGATTATATATTCTTACATGCTTATTATTCATTATTGACTTATCAACTACTTATGATTACCTAAAATTGTATTTTATTGTCAACCAACCTATTCTTATATTCTTATGCTTATAATTGATATATCTAACAAGACATTCCTTCAATAATTTTTGTAGTGTAGGAAAATGCATTTTCACACTTGTTTGGGCCCACTTGCTTTATTTATCCTTATTTTTGTCTTAATTGGTCCTATTTTGTATCCAAAAGCCTAATGAACTATATCTTTTTATGGTTAATCCCGATAAACATCAATGGATAAATGATAATTTAATGATTCTGGCTACGTGTCCCTGATTTTTGGGTTGGGACTAAGACGCCACCTAGGGCGTCTTTGTCCTCTAAAGGTGTTGGGACCCTAATTTCAAGTGTGCCTTAAATGGGCCCCTTTTTGGAGTCTATGCCCTGAGTTTCATGCCTCAGGACTAAGACGCCACCTAGGGTGTCTTAGTCCCCCTTAAGGTATTTTTGAGATTTAATTTCAAATCTTGGTGGGATTTAGCCTCCTTTAATTAATGAATTCATATGTCCACTTGGTGTTATGTAATTTCAGGATATTAAGCATAGACACGTATAAATACAAGCTTATTCCACTCATCCTAACATATAAGCATTCAAGTATTCATTCCTCATAGAAAATTGAGTTCACAAGAGCAATTCATCAAGCATTTGGAGCCATCATCAAGATTCAAGCATCATATCAAGGATATTGTTGCATCATGTTTGTTATTGTGCTAACATTTGTGATGTAGGGTTTATGATTCAAGCAATTGTTTTATGCAAGATCAACATTATTCAAGCAAGATTCAAGAACCACATCCATTGAAACCATTTCAAGAATATTTGCAACCTCTTATTACAAGGGTTTGGTGAGTTGCAACATAGTGTTTTGTTCATTCATCATTTCCCTCTATTATTTCATTCTATTTCAACATTTAATTACCAACAAGGGGTTTGACCACTTAGGAAAACCCCCATTTAGTAACAATTAATAGGTTTTTCTTCTCTTTCATGCTTGTGTTTGTAGATTTAGGTTGAAGACTTGAAGATCATTTGAAGTGCAAAGTTGCAAAGTTGCATTAAAAAAGTTGTCATTTTCACGAAAAACTCACCTACAGGCCAGATCTAGAAGTTTCAGAACTTGAGATCAGAGAAGAAGGAAGTGCAGACATCAATCCTCAAGATCACACTCAGAGATTTCATAAATTCAGATTGAGACTAAGATGGTAGCAAGGGAATATTAGTCCTCCAAGTGGAATTTTGTAAAGATTCTTTTTGGATCTTGTTTCGACATCCAAAGATTTTGCATCTGCCCCAGAAAAAAGAAATGGGACTAATAAGATCTAGTAAGGGAATATTAGTCCTCCATAAAACATTTTGATAGCTTCTTTGCATTTCCAGAATCCTCATTATATTTTTAGACTTCCCAGGTACACATACCCTAACTTGTTGCATAATTTCAACATTTGCATTCATCATTTAGCTTGCATTACTAGGTTTTTTGAGTTGAATGTTTACTTGTCTTTTCCAAGCTTTTGCTTGGTGGTGAACCCCTCAAAGCTAAAAGAACCCCCTCCTAGGTCTTCCTTGTTGAGAATTGACTCACCCTTTGGGTTGATAGTTAATCCAATTTGGATTCCTAGGACATTATTGAATGACTGAAAGAGAATAAGGTGGGAATCTCTCCCCCATAATATTTTCCCTATGGTTCATGTTGGTGTTCACATGACATTTTTGAGCATTCATTTTCTTATTTGGAGTTCATTAAAGTCCTAGATCTAGGTTGCATTCATTATTGTATTGCATCTTGTATTAGTGAAAGTGCATCTAGGGTTTCTTATACTTGCATTAGTGAAAAGGCATTTAGGGTTTCTCATATTTGCATTAGTGAAAGTGAATATATGTTGCATTTTTTATTTCTTGCATCATTTTATCTCATTGAAAAAACTGAAAAGTGGGTATGTGCAGGATCATCATGGAAAAAACAGACCCTTAAGTGGCAAAAAATTTATAAAAATCTAAGTTAGACAACTTGACGTAAAAATTTGAGTAAGTTATCTATATTATTTCAAAAATATGTAAGAATAGAATCTATAGAAACTTGAATGTAGTTTCTAAACTACTAGGTTTTTAAAAAAAAAAAAATCTATTTGGTGAAAATTTGAAATTTTAATGCAGTAGTACTTAAATTCCAGGGAAAAAATAAGTAGGTGTTTGCCTGACTACCCTAACCACAATAAAATTATAAGATTTTCTTATAAGATTTTAGATATAAGTAGAGGACTCATGTCCCAATGTGATGCATATTTGTTTCTAATTTTTTTCCAAGTAAATAATTAATTATGAATCTTTTATTACAATTTTTTAAAAATATAAAAACTTGTATGTCTGACCACCTTAACTTGGCCAAAAATTCATGAAATTCATTTTTTTAAAATCCTATAGTATGCAAAGCATAGAATGTGACGCATGTTTCAGATTCAAAAAATGTGATGCCATTTGAAAGCTATATATTTTTTTCAATTAGCCTATCAATCGTGAATTTAGTAGTAATTCAAATAGAAAATGAATAATAATTATTTATTAAATTCAAAGTAAAGAATAATTTATATTGGTGGAAAGCTGAGAATCTCCTTTAAAAACCCTTTTAATTTCATCAATTTTGGGTTAAAAAAAATTCGGCAGCCACATACCCTACACATACCCATCATATCACTACTTTTTGGCCCATCATGATCCTGCACATACCCAAGTGCATTTTCAATCATCCTAATTATATAAATAGAAATATTGTTATCGCATGAACAAAATTGAAAAAGTTGCATTCAACTTTGCATCCAATTGCTTGTCACTAGTCACTTTTTCTTGCATATCAGGTCCCTGGATAGACAACTTGGGAAAACTGTTATCAACCCAAGATTTTCTATTTTTCTAAACAAAACCTCTGCTAGGATAAAAACATCCTCCCTGGTGTCTTAGTGCCTCTATGGCTTTCTGGCTCAGAACCCTGTCTGAGTTGTGTGCTTTTTGGTCCACTTTCTATACCCTCCAAAATCCTTCAATAAGACCAAGACACCCTTGCTCCAGCATCTTAGTCCCTGTTGAGTTTGAAGTTGCAGTTTCCAGGGTTTAAATTTGCTTTTCTATACTTCTATTTTTTGTCATTGGTTATCTATTTCAATGGGTTGATTTTCTATTACATGCATTTCACTAAATCTAGTTTAAAGTGCTTCATTTCATGCATTTCTCAATTCCAAAATTTCATTTAAACATTTCATTTTAGGTTATATAGAATTGCACCTTATTTACTTTTCCATGATAGCATGTTTTCTTTCAAGAGATGTGGCTTTGATATGGTTAAAAATGGATTGCAAAAGTACAACGTCCCCTTTTATGAGTTCAATTTAGAATACAACAATAAGGTCATTAAGAAACATGTTAGTCATCCTTCTACTATCTTTCATAGTTATGAGAACATCTTAGAAAAAGCAGATCAAATCATTGACACAATCCTTAATATTACATTTCCCATTGGTGCGGATGGTATGATACAAGAAGATGCAAGCGTAGACAATCATAACAATCATACTTGTTCTTCTCCCAATACCTCTCCTATTAGTGACGAAGGTATCTTGGTGAAAGAAGATACAAAAATTGAGAATATTGATTGTCCCTCTCCTCTTCCCCCTTTGGAAGATATTAGAAAACAAGAAGATGAAATAATAGAAACATTTATAAACATCACCTTACCTAGTCTCCATTCATCCCTTTCTTGTGAGAATGTTTTTAGCGAAAGAGGATGATGTCATAGATAGCCATGACAATCAAAATGGTCCTTCTCCTAATATCCCTCTTTGATGTGAAGAGGATAGCTTAGTGTTAGAAGATGCACCTATTGAGAGTCATAAGAATCTTGTTCCTCCATTCCCTAATACTCCTACCATTTGGAATGATCTATTTGGTAATCATAGTTGTCCTTCTCTTGATGCCTCCCCTATTTATGATGAAGCTACTTTACAAAATCTAACCATAGAATATAATGAACATCTTCCAAGCTCTCCTACTAGGGTAGATAGTATGGCACACGAAATGAGACCTTAGAGAAAAAGGATAAAGTCGTGAACAATCATAACAATCAAATAGAGTCTTCTCCTAATATCCCCACTATTGATAAACAAGAAAATCCAACCATTGATAACTCCCTTACTTGTGATGAAGTCATTTTAGAAGAACCAACCTTTGAATGTCATGAACATCTATTTTATAGTTCTCCTAAAATCTCCCCTCCTAGGGAGGATATCATGGTACAAGAAAAGGATAATATTGACAATAATGATATGGCACCCTTAGATGAAGATGATGAAGTGACATTCAACTCCCATTCACTAAGAGATCATGAAAATAAGGATAGGTCTTATGAGGTTATGCACATTAGATACCCCTTGGACTACTCTCCCAAGCCTAAACTTATCATTTATCCACCTTCTCAAAAACCACAACTTAAAAAAAAACCCATCCTTATTCTTGAACTGAACCTAAGAACAATATTTCACAGCAACCACGTTACAATACCGTTGCTCATACATACAAAACTAGGAACAATCTGCAACCAAGAAAAACACCTTCAACATCCCTCCCATTTCCTAATTACATTTTACCTAGTGCTCCTCGTTTAACTTCACATAGTGGGAAGGAGTATGATCTTGTTGAACAACTTAAGAATACTCCTGCAAACATATCCCTATGGGACCTAATTCAAAATTCACCTAATTATCACACTATGCTTCAAACATCCTTGCAACAAGTTATGATTCCTCCTAGTACAAATGCAAATGATGTGGCAACTCTAATACAAGGAATGCATACAGTCAATGTAGACATTACCTTTCACCAACATGAGCTCCCTGCCTTGGAGATGAGAAAGAAATATGATGCATTCATGATAATAGCCAAATACAACAACATGGGAATAAAAAGGACCCTTGTTGATAATGGTTCAACTCTTAATCTGTGCAGTGTAAACCTTTTAGATAAGTTGGGAGTGGATAAATAAAAAATGAAACCCGATTCCTTATCAATTCAATGATTTGAAAATACATAGGAAAGCAACCACTCGGTGTGATTACTTTACCTATTGCAGTCAGAAAGGCTACCTTACAGACTCATATTCATGTTATTCTTGATGACCTTTCATACAATCTTCTTTTAGGAAGACCATGGATTCATGAGATGCATTCAATGCCTTCGAATCTTCATCGTAAAATGAAATACATCTACAACAACAAAGTGTACAAACTCGAAGTCGATCCTGAACCATACAGTCATTTGAAAATTGAGAAAGGTAAAGAGAATTCTTTGGAAACATTAACACCAACTACACAAGTAGAACCCGTGCAACAAAAAGACAAAGAAAAACACATAGAATAAGTCACGAAGCTATTAGAAGATGATTGGGGTTCCTTGGATTTTGAACCTACATTCATGAGAGAATACAAGATCATAAACAAAAATTCAGACAAGGGAAAAGAAAAAGTGATAATGTCAACATAAAATTTGGAAGACCCTTCGAAAGCATCCACCTCTTGACCACTTTAGAAGAAAAAGAAAATTATACAAAAAACTTTGATGAAACTGACTATCAACAACCACCAAATCCTAAAGAAATGAAAAAGCTTTATGGAAAAGGTTACAAACTCATGAAACAACTGTGATATAGTGGAAAAGGATGTGGTTCTAGAGAACAAGGTATTTGTGTCCCTATAGAGCCTAACATGCAAGAAACAACTCATGCTCTTGGTTATTATCCTTCATAGAAATCAACTCATAAAACAAGCCTTTGCTCAATATCAACACTCTCACACAGGATTCCTCTAAGCCAACTTTGACAATAGTGCATCCTGAATTGATAGACTCTAGTGGTCTTGATTGTTATCATTTGCAAGAAATAAAGAAATCTTCACTTAATGTCAATGTCATCACACAAAACAATAATGATTTGAATTTGATAGATTTTACACCCTCTAGTAAAGGAGAGAACAAAATCTCACATTCTAAAGAGTCTTGTGTAGGTATGACATCTTAAACTAAGCAAGAGATATCTTTGTCACAAAATAATGAAACATACTCTACTTTTATCAAGAAAGTATCTTGTTGAGACCCCTCCAAGATTGTTTGATATCCCTCCCCGCAAGAACAATGAAATAAATTTTACTACATGAGTTCATTTTGTGCATATCATAGAGTTCATGATCATTCTACTATTGAATGTAAGGCTTTGTGTAGTAAAATCCAACATCTTAAGGAGTTTGGTGCTCTTCCTTCTGTGGCTCGGGCACCTAATTCCTCTAATTGATACCGATTTTCACTCTAGCATGTTTCTCATCAATCATCTCGGCTCACCCTTGTCCTGCACTAATTGGAGGCAAGGGGTTAGGTAGCCTTGTCCTCATATGTCATTTGTTGTTGTCTCTTCTGGCTAGTTGACTGCCTTCCATGTCTATGTAAGAGCAAGCTTGGGATGTGGACGACATGCCTTAAGTTGGCTCGCATGAGACGTATTGAGTTATCTTTAGCATTGTATTTTTGGGGGAAATCCTTCCATCCTATTGCATGATGTAGCTTATTGGAAACACATGACTTGGCATAGGGATTTATGACTAAGCTCTCATGTCTTCTTCTACTTTAAATCCATTGCTCACAGTAATGATGTAAGCAACCTCTTTAAAGTGGGGGCATACATCGACACTCATGTTTCATTGTATGATTTTCTTTCTTCTTGAGATGTGTCCTTTTCTTGGTGGTTTCATTGGGTTTGATTTCCTCTGAGAGCGTGATATTTCTTTGCAATTGTCCTCTCTTGGAAACATTAAGTATAATGTTCCCTAAGATGAGACCTTACATTTTTCCTCTCTTGGAGACGTTAAGAACAATGTTCCCTAAGATGAGACCTTGCATGAACTAGGAAAAATCCCTTTGAACATCCCTCTTTCTTATTGCGTTGCATTTTTTTACGTTATTAAAGTCATGGAGGTATGGATTTGATATGGTCCCCTAGGGCTCACCTAGTGAACAACTAGCTTCACTAGCCCTTATGAGTGTGCATTTTTCTTTCTTTGTCCTTATCATAGTCATGGGGGTGTGACTTTGATATGGACCTCTTGGGGCTCACCTAGTGGACACCTAGCTTCACTAGCCCTTGTGAGCATATGTTTTGTTTGCATAGTGGACAGTGTGTTCCACTTGTAAACCTTTTTGGACAAATAGCCTAGACCCGGTCCACAACACGTTGGGCAGCCAGTCAAAGCTTGATCTATTACATTTTTCCTTTTCTTTTTCCTTTTTCCTTTTTTCTATCTTTGATGGTGTATGTTTGCGATATAGTTATGAATTCATATAGCATCTACAAGTGTGTTCCTTTGTGCCTATGCTGGTTTTCCATAGGATCTTGATCATGGAGGATTTGCCACCCTCTTGGTTATTGTCATCCTATCCTACTAGCATTCATACATCTGAACCCCTCTTGATTGTGTGGTTTGCTACTTTAGTGTGAGTTTGAAGCAAGTTCATCCTCTCACTAAAGTGGGGGCTAAATGTAGTGTAGGAAAATGCATACCCTTGCATTTTCACACTTGTTTGGGACCGCCTTGCTTTATTTATCCTTATTTGTGTCTTAATTGGTCCTATTTTGCATCCACAAGCCCAATGGACTATATCTTTTTATGGCTAATCCCGAAAAACATCACTGGATAAATGATAATTTAATTATTCTGGTTGTGTGTCCCTGATTTTTGGGTTGGGACTAAGACACCACCTAGGGCATCCTTTTCCTCCAAAGGTCTTGGTACCCTGATTTTAAGTGTGCCTTAAATGGGCCCCTTTTTGGAGTTTGTGCCCCGTGTTTCATGCCTCGGGACTAAGATGCCACCTAGGGTGTCTTAGTCCCCTTAAGGTATTTCTGGGATTTAATTTCAAATCTTGGTGGGATTTAGCCTCCTTTAATTAATGAATTCATATGTTGGCTTGGTGTGGTGTAATTTTGGGATATTAAGCATAAATAAGTATAAATACAAGCTTCTTCCACTTATCCTAACATCTAAGCATTCAATTATTCATTGCTCATAGAAAATTTAGTTCACAAGAGCATTCAAGAGTAATTCATCAAACATTTGGAGCCATCATTGAGATTCAAGCATCATATCAAGGATATTGTTGCATCATGTTTGTTATTGTGCTAACATTTGTGATGTAGGGTTTATGATTCAAGCAAGTTTTTTATGCAAGATCAACATCATTCAAGCAAGAGTCAAGAACCACATCCATTACAGCCATTTCAAGCATATTTACAGCCTCTTATTACAAGGGTTTGGTGAGTTGCAACATAGTGTTTTGTTCATTCATCATTTCCCTCTATTATTTCATTGTATTTCAAGGTTTAATTACCAACAAGGGGTTTGACCAAGGCAAACCCCCATTTACTAACAATCAACAAGTTTTTTCTCTCTTACATGCTTGCGTTTGCAAATTTAGGTTGAAGACTTGAAGATCATTTGAAGGACACAAAGTTGCAAAGTTGCAAAGTTACATTGGAAATTTTTCATCTTCACAGAAACTCACCTACAGGCCAAATCTAGAAGTTTCAGAACCTGAGATCAGTGAAGAATGAAGTGCGGACGTCAAGCCTCAAGATCACACTCGAAGATTTTAGAAATTTAGATTCAGACTAAGATGGTAGCAAGGGTGTTTTAGTCCCCCAAGTGGAATTTTGTAGAGATTCTTTCAGATCCTGTTTCGGCATCTGAAGATTTTGCATCTTCCCCGAAAAACAACAATGGGACTAATAAGACATTAAGGGCGTCTTAGTCCACCATAGCACATTTTGAAAGCTTCTTTGCATTTCCAGAATCCTCATTACATTTCTAGACTTCCCAGGTACACATACCCTAACTTTTTGTTGCATAATTTCATCATTTGCATTCATCATTTAGCTTGCATTACTAGGTTTTGTGAGTTGAATGTTTACTTGTCTTTTCCAAGCTTTTGCTTGGTGGTGAACCCCTTAAAGCTAAAAGAAACCCCTCCTAGGTCTTCCTTGTTGAGAATTGACTCACCCTTTGGGTTGATAGTCAATCTAATTTGGATTCCTAGAACATTATTGAATGACTGAAAGAGAATAAGGTGGGCATCTCTCCCCCATCATATTTTCCCTACGGTTCAATTTGTACCTTATGGGTCAAGCAATTGAAGGGTGACATATATTCAATAAAAAATATTCTCATTTTTATATTTGATTGATCTATTAAGTGAGAAGCTACTCATAATATTTTGTACCTTGTCTTATAGGAATTCATGGAAGAACATATGCACAAGAAAATAACATGTAAGGTGAATCTTTACCCTTTATGGATTGTAGGTTTTTTTGTCTCTTATATATATTTTGTTTGAGAATGTTGCATACTTAGAGATGTATTATTCATAACTAGAGATTCACATACATCTTAAAGTGGGTGAGAATATAATGGTGAAAATGCATCATTGATTCATTTCTCCATTTAGTGTCTTATGCTTATTTCTTATATCTTTTCTTATGTGCACACAATCATAGTCTAATTGGATTATATATCTAATTTTGATCAAATTCAATCATAATCCATAATCCAATGCTTTTAGACATTGATCCAACATGGTTGTTTGACCTAGGTCATGTCTATAGCTATGGGGTTGTCCTTGTAGCTATGATCCCGATCTAATTAAATGAAAAATAAAAATTAATCATTTTATCCATCTAGCCCTATTTTATATTTTAGACCCAAGATAACCATGCACAAATCTTTATAATTTGTTGTTATGTTCATTTATAAAAATATATGAATTTGCATGCATTTCAATAGATCACACAACGCATGAATCAAGAATCCATCAATACAAGGACATTCAAGAACAATCATTTACACTTGCATTTACCATGTTTGATCACATACTCATCTTAAACACATGCAATCACCTAACAATCATTCTAGAATTTAAGTGCATATTTGAAATGTGTTGCCTATTAAGGTATTTTTAAAATAAAGAGGATACCATTGTCTAGCAATCTAATTTCTAAGAATTCATAATGAAGAATTTGTAGATCATCAAAGATTGATTCCACATGCATAGAGTGGGTTCGTAGCCATGAACAAGATCCAAAATAGCACAAAATCAACCAACCATAAGATAGAGAAGAATATTCTAACTTTTATGCATGCACACAACTACCTTGAGGTCTTATATTAATTTAGGTGCACATATCTTACTATCTTTATCAATTGACATACATTCTTTGATTACACAATTGACAATTTTTTCCTTTTATTTATTACTATTTATAATATGATTATATTTTATACCTACTATTACCTTATTTGATACACTCCACATTAACTAGTCACTAGTCATTGAATGTGAATTAATTTATATTTAATAACTTTATTTACTTAATTAGTTCTTTTATTACCCTTGTAAGATTTTTTCCCAATAATTAAAAAACAGTATATACCTATATAAGCAATATATACCTATGTAAGCAAGAAGGTTAATTGAAAAAAATTAACATTTCTACCACAATATTTATGTTAAAGGGATATTAAAACACTATCTGTGACATGCTATAAATAAAACATCCCACCATTAAATTCATGGATTAATAGATAAATACTGCAGGTGGATTACAGGTGAAGTGAGGTAGGAAGTTCCCCTATTTCTCCGTATCTGCTGGCAATGAATTGTCAATTGGCAATTTGGCATGTAAGGCGTTTCCACAGGTGCTTCTGCACTTAGTTTTCTGATAAACAAACTACTTGACCGACAAAGGCGCTGCAGATCAATTCCTGCATAAACCAGACAAAAACTAAGAATAAGAAAAACAAAAAGCGGTGAAAATGTTTGATATAAATACCATTAATGTCAATCTTAACCATTATGGTGTACGGGGTTAGTGAGACTTTTAAAAAACATAAGCAAAAGTTAAATAATCTAGATAGTTAATGCATCCATTTCAATACCTGCAACAATGCAATAATACATGTACATTTCAATTAAAATTGCATGCCTCCGACTACTTATTTAATTTTCTTCTTTTGCATTGAGCCAAAGTCTCTGCATTCTTAACAAGCTATTTATCTACTTCTATGTTTATTATTGTATGAGATTAAATATATATTTTGTTAACTTAGTGTAATGATCAAAGATAGAGCTTGAAATGGTTTGTATATTTAATGAAGATGTGTTAATTTTAAGTTGTAAATTGAAGTGTTCTTTAATGAATATTCTTTATAACATAGATATGTTTTGATGTTTCTTGTTGTTTTGTTTTGTTTAAATGTACAAATGAGTGTGTTTAGCTCCCAATAGCTACTAGGAAATGGAGAAAATGTAATGGCACTGAAAATTGCATATTTATGTCCTTTTCTCTTATGGTTGGGCTTGCTTTGGTTAGAGTGCATTTATGTAGTAAAAGACTTACAAGTGGCAAATTCTTGTGTGAATTTGACTCAAGACTTAATCTTATATCAATCCCATTATAACTCATCCCCAAATATTAATCCCCAATCTCTAGATCTTCCATTCACCATTCTAGATTAGATTTGTAGGTGTTAAATTGATCCATGTCATTTTTGTAGTCATAGATTTGATCCTCAATCGTTAAAATTCAAATGTGGACCTTACCAACCCAATGCATGTTTGTGTTGATTTTTGTGCTATGTTGATGTATTTAAATACATGCACTTTCATCTAAGATAATGCTAGAATCATTGAATAAATCAAAAAATAAGAGAGCATTGCCATACAAACATTATAATATACATTATGCTAGACCCGGACTATATGCTTTCTTGTTATTTTTTTATCATTGCTCAAAAGCTATTGAATCAATCTAACTAGAGGTTTGATTGAATCAATCTAATTAGAGTTTTGACTAAGGAGAACATGACTCTTGCAATTCAATAGATTCTTAAAAAGTGTTTGTAAATATTGATAGTTTATTACTAAAAACTAGACATCAAAAGATTGAAGTGAGCAAATTTTAATTGTCAAATTTTAGCTTAGTTCATTTCTATGAGTATAGGCTCATGTCCATGTGCCAATTCACTTTTACAGAAACATTAAAACGATAAATTTGTAAATAAGATGGATTGAAATGAACAAACTTTAATTGTCAAATTTTAGCTTAGTTCATTTCTCTGAGTATAGATTCATGTCCACATGCAAATTCACTTTAGAGACACATTAAAATGATAAATTTACAAACAAGATAATTTGTCTTATCAATCTTAACACAATGACGAATTGTTTTTTCACATCTTATAACATTATTTTTCATCTCCAAAATTGAATTAAATATTACCATGGACAAAATTACAGGGCAACAGCAGGAAGAGCAGGAAGTAGAGAGAGAAAAAGAGGCAGAGCTCTATTATGTGCAGCAGCTACTGTTGTCCCTTTTCAACGTCCCACATCTACTTGGTATAAAGGTGTCATAAAATCCGTTAGTTTAGAAATTTCAGTTGGTGCTGATAGTTTTTTCCTTTTCTAGGTTATTTGTCAGAGAAATTTTTTAATGTAGAAGCGATTTAACACACTAGATCGACATCTGTTTATTGTAGTTTTCCCGTCCAGCATTAGTTTTGCGGGATTTGTTTAAGTCGAGCGATAGCTTTAGGCGTATTAATATATATTCATCATTGTTTCGCTTTAATTTTCTGATGACTTGTTTTTAAATTGATGTGGATTGTGTATGCGAGGACAATGTAAGTTTAAAGTTTTTTGCAAAAATGAAAAATAAAAATTTAAAGCTCATACCTTGACCTTTTTCTCCGTTTGATAGCTATTTTTAGTACTGTTGTAGTGCATCTACGTCTTTTACACGACAAAAGAACTGGCTTGGAACTCTTTTGCCTGGTTGGAAGGGAAGACGTACACCAAACTCACCTATCTAACCATGTGTCTTCCCCTCTACTCGTAACTCACACCAACTCCTCCTCTTCTTCCATCTCAACTATTTAAATCCCTCTCCTCCTTGACTTCTCCATCTCCTTCGCTCTCTTGGCTTGCCTACTACTTAAGAGGAAGTCCTATTGATTCTGCAGGATTCGCGACTAAAGTAAAGATGGTGGACGTAGAGGCAATCATAAAGTCGCAGAGGGCCGATGGTCCTGCCTGCGTCCTCGCCATCGGTACGGCAACTCCTCCCAACACGGTAGAACAGAGCTCTTACCCGGACTACTACTTTCGCATCACTGACAGCGAACACAAGGTCGAGCTCAAGGAAAAGTTCAAGCGAATGTGTAAGTCCACCTACTCTTTGTGCTGGAATTATATGATCAGTTAATTTACTATAATGTATTTTCGTTTTAATAATTGTGAAGCTTGTTGATGTTGCAGGCGAGAAGTCGATGATAAAGAAAAGGTACATGTATCTGACAGAGGAGATATTAAAGGAGAACCCCAACTTGTGCCCTTACATGGCTCCCTCGCTGGACACTCGGCAGGACATGGTTGTGGTGGAGGTGTCGCGCCTGGGAAAGGAGGCAGCTGCCAAGGCCATCAAGGAGTGGGGTCAGCCCAAGTCGAAGATCACTCACCTCATCTTCTGCACCACCAGCGGCGTCGACATGCCCGGCGCTGACTATCAACTCACAAAACTCCTCGGTCTCCGCCCCTCCGTGAAGAGAGTGATTGTCAAGGGGCTAGCTTTTTGCGCTCAAATAGCACACTTTCCTATCCAACCTGCGGCACCGTTTTCTGCTTACTCGAGCTACTCCTGAGGATGCTAGCTCTTTGGGTCAGATCCGGATTACGCCTTCACTTTAGGAACACCGAGCTCTCTTTCTTTTGCAGCGGAATGCAATCTCGGTTCTTGTGGGGGAGCGCCCACTCGAACCGGCGGTACTCACGAACCTTCAGCCGGGTGGTTGCTGATCCGAATGTAGGGTAATAACAAGCTTTATTGTCTTAAAAAGCCTCTGGCTCAATTACAATAAAAGAGAGTCTTTGATACTCTCGCAAGACTGGTTACAAACAATGAGCCCCTGGCTCACTGCACAGCTACCCCTGGAAACACGGCACTCTTCAGGCTCTGTTGACCCCTTCACGTGACCTCTGAATCCTGTTCTACTTCTGATTAGAACCTGCTGTTGTTGATGACGATCTCTGTTGATCTTCAAGTAGGCACGTCACATTCTCCCAATCGAGCTACACGACGATTTACCCTATCCACAGCCCTGGTCTCTCTTGTAGAGACGAGGCTGACCTCAACGCGGCGCTTTGCTTTGCACTTTTTGGAACTCTCTGCATTGGGAGCATTCAGTGTAGTATGAACCTTCGCTTTGAGGGCTTGTTGGCGATTTTAGCTAGGTGTAGTGATTTCAACTACTTCGAGGATTCATGCTCCCCTATATAAGCTATTTGTCCAAATCCCAGGAGGCGGTAGGATGACACCGAGGAACGGCCGAAGGCCCCAATTTCCTCCTTAACAGCATACTACGCCGAGGATCCGATTAACCCGACCCAACTCCCCAATTTCTATCCTTCTCTGAACTATCTGAGTTTGCAACCTCAGATGAGTCCACTTTTTAGGACTGCGTCCACCCCGAGGGTGTCTGGCTTAACTTGCGCTCCAACGGTTGAGTTCCACTCCACAGCGCATTCACTTTATTGGAACACTGGTGCGAGTCCCAGGATAGGACTGCACTCGGTCGCGAGGGCGATTTCCCTGCGTCCCTGATGTTGGACTCTCAAACCCCTGACATTCTCCCCCACTTAAAAATAGGCGACGTCCCTGACGCCTGCACACAAATCACCTTGATGGACTGGTGCGAAGAATACGCCCGACTTTCTTTCGGGGCTTATAACTGGTCCTGGGAGTCCCTTTGGAGGAACTCCAGGATTTGATCTTCGAACTTCCACAGGCTATCTGCTTTTTCCCATGTTGCTTCCTCCCTGGGTTGGCCCTGCCAATGTACCAAGAATTCACGCCACCTGTAGCTGCCGAATCTGCGCTCCTTGACTGCAAGTACTTCCTGTATCTGCACGTTGGGTTTATCCAACACATTTGCTGGCCCTCTATTAGGGATACTTCTACTTGGGTCCTCCGCATCATAATGCATTGGACGAAGCTGGCTCACATGGAATACGTTGTGTACATGCATGTGACTTGGAAGTTTCAGCTTGTAGGCGACTTTCCCTACCTTCTCCACAATCTCGTAAGGTCCTTCGAACCTTCTTATGAGAGCATGGCTCAAGCCCTTGGGTGGCTTGAACTGAATCAAATCCAATTTTAGGAGCACCTTGTCTCCTACCTTGAAGTCCACGGCCCTTCTGTTGGCGTCCGCGTACTCCTTCATTCTTTCTGCAACCTTTACCATGTGATGGCAAGTCGACTCTATCTTGCCAATCCTTTAGATGATCTACTGTTGTAGGGCATGGCCCTTTGTATCCACTTAATATTGTATGCGGGGTCAAGGGTTGTTGTCCAGTTGCCAAGTGAAATGGCGAATACTGGCTTGACCTCGATTTCTGTAGGTTGTAACAAAATTGTGCGGAATCCAAAAGCTTTGGCCAGTTTGACTGATCCGACCACACATAGTGTCTCAAATAATCCTCCAACACTGCATTGATCCGCTCGGTCTGGCCGTCGGTCTCCGGGTGATGGCTTGTGGACATGAGGAGCTTCGTTCCCATGAGCTTAAACAATTCTGTCCAGAAATTTGATGTGAAACGGGCATCCCTATCACTGATGATACTTAGTGGGACACCCCAATATTTGACCACGTTCCGATAGAAATAGTCGGCGACAACCTCCATTGTGCACGGTGTCTGACATGGCACAAAGATCCCATATTTCGAGAATCTGTCGACTACAACCATTATACTTGAATAAATATCGACGTTGGGCAGCCCTATTATGAAGTCCATTGATATACTGGCCCAAGGTCGAATCGAAACTGGTAGGGGTTGGAGCAAGCCCGCAGGAGCCTGTGTCACAACCTTGTCCTGCTGACAAATGAGGCAACTTCGGACATAGTCATCTACATCCTTCCGCATCATTAGCCAAAAGAACCCTCTTTCCAAGAGCACAAGAGTCCTCTTCTGTCCTGGGTGTCCTGCCCACAAGGTGTCATGACACTCGTACATCAGGTCTCTTCTTAAACTCTTGAATCTGGGAACATAGACTTTGTTCTGCGTAAACATCATAATCCCATTCTGTTCACTGAACTTCCTAGTCTTCCCTTCTTTACACTGTTTCCATAGAGCTGCAGCTTGAGGATCTTCCACCAAGCCCTACTTGATGTTCTCAACCATTTCTGACGAAAGAGTCACCTGACTTGCATTGCGCTCATCACTTTCTGACTCACCCTCTACTGCCATTAACCGTGCTTTTCTGCTCAGTGCATCCGCCACAACATTCTGCTTTCCAGGGGTGTATTGGATCTCATAGTCAAACTCAGCTAGAAACTCTTGCCATCTAGCCTGCTTTGGTGTGAGTTTCACTTGTGTCTTGAAATATGTTGAGCTGATATTATCTGTTTTGACAATGATCGGCACGCCCAATAAATAGTGTCTCCACATTCGAAGACAATGTATGATTCCTATAATTTCCTTTTCATGGGCATAATAGATCCTTTCTCTATCCTTCAACTTTCTCGACTCGAAAGCCACTGGATGTCCTTCTTGCATAAGAACGCCCCCAATTGCAAAGTCCGATGCATCACTCTGCACCTCAAAAGGCTTGCTGAAGTCAGGTAGAACAAGCACTGGTTCCGTAGTGAGCTTCTCCTTGAGTAACTCGAACGCTGTCCTGCACTTATCTGACCAGTTCCATTTTCGGTCTTTCTTCAAGAGGTCCGTCAAAGGGGCGGCTATCTTAGAATAACCCGCCACGAACTTCCTGTAGTAGTTTGTCAAGCCCAAAAACTGCCTCACTTCGTGAATATTCTAAATCGGCTCCCAATCCCTGATTTCTTGGAGCTTTTCTGGATCCGGCCTGATCAAACCTTTGCCCACGATATGACCAAGGAAGTGAACTTCCTCTTGGGCGAAAACACATTTTTCCTTCTTAATGAAGAGTTGGTGCTCTCGAAGCAACTCAAACACCTCCACCAGGTGAACCTTATGTTCCTCCATGGTCTTACTGTATATTAGGATATCATCTAGATACACCACCACTGACTTATCCAAAAGTGGACGGAACACGTCATTCATAAGTGTGCAAAAAGTCGCCGGAGCGTTGCACAGCCCGAAGGGCATGACCATAAATTCATATGACCCATATCTGGTCACACAGTTCACCTTTTCTTCATCCCCTGCTGCAATCCTGACCTAATAGTAGCCCTGCTTCAAATCCAACTTTGTGAAGATCTTCGCCCCTGCTAGGCGATCAAAACAGTCTGCTATTAAAGGTAGGGGATATTTGTTTTTGATGGTAAGCTTAATGAGTGCCCTGAAGTCTACGCATAGCCTCAGTGTTCTGTCTTTCTTCTTTTGGAACAAAACTGGCGCTCCATATGGTGAACGAGACGGCTTGATGTATCCTGCCTCTAGCAACTCTTCTAGCTGCCTCTTAAGGTCAACCATCTCAGGGCCAGACAATCGATATGGTGCCTGGGAAAGAGGCCTAGCTCCTGGCTGCAGTTCAATTCGATGGTCCACCACTCTTCTCGGTGGGAGTTTTGTCGGTAGCCTTTTTGGCATTCTGTCCTCGAACTCTAGTATGATTTCATCGACATCTGGCAGAACGGGTGTCTCAGTGACACCATCCAATTCATCCCACCCTCCAAGCAAGGCAGCTAAGAACATTGGTTCTTTGTTGTTCTTCTTTGCTGACTTCTTCATGCTCAGAGCCGAAACCACCTGGTTCTTCCCACTCTGTCTCCTTTCTGTCATCTTTACCAGACTCGTGTGAGCTGGGTCCATAAACATGAGACTCTCCAAGTGAGGAATGACTGCTACTTTTCTGAGCCTTAAGAACTCTTGGCCTAAGATCATCTCAAAATCTTCCATTTCTATGGCCATTATGTCCATCTTGTTGTGCCAACTCCCAACTGACGTGGGTACATCCCTGATGATACCACTGATCTTCTGTTCTGGTGAGGAGACGGCCTTAAAGGTACTCGTGCCTGCTTGCACCTTGAGTCCCAGTTCTTTGGCTTTCTTAGCCGAAATGTAGTTGTGGGTGGCCCCTGAATCCACCAATGCAACAATGCCTTTTCCATTCAGGCGTGCATCCACGAAGCACAACTTATGCTTTTCCATAGGTTTGGCCGCTGTGGCCTTCGACTGATCTGATGTTGACGCATTGAGTGCATGCAACTGAACGACTCCCAACTTTGTAGCTGATCCATTTTGCTCTGCGGAACCTTCTGCACTGTTTATTCTCTGCCTTTCTGGACACTCACGAGCCCAATGGTTCCCTTTGTTGCAGATGAAGCATGTACCAGGTGTCTTGGTTGTGTTCTTCCATCCACCTTCAGATCCTTTTGTCGAATTGGGGCCCGGCCCCTTTTTCTGATTTCCACTGGCCTTCGTTGAAGTACTCGATCCTGCCTTCGCTAGGTCCTTGCTATCCTTCGACACCGACTGAGTCTTCTTTTTGAACTTTTGTTGGCCACCTGATTCTTTGTTCGACTCCCTGCTGTAGTCGGTCAATCGGTCTGCTGCGGCGACAGCCGCATTTAGGGTCGTCACATTAGAGCGCCGGAGCTCAGTTTGAGCCCACGTCGGTAGACCTCTCATGAACTGGAATAGCTGATCTTGTTCCGACATATCTTGTATTTCGAGCATCAGACTGGTAAATGCCTTAATGTAGTCCCGCATCTTACCGGTATATTTCAGGTCCATAAGCTGCATTCGTGCAGTCCAAGAAGAATTCTCGGGTTTAAACTACAATCTCAATGCTTCCTGGAGTTTGGCCCAGGTGTCTACCATTGGCACTAATTTGCCCTTCTTTAGATCCTCCACTCTGTTTCTCCACCAGAGCTTTGCCGCATCTGTAAGGTAGGTTACGGCAGTCTTGACCTTGGCTTCTTTTGTCAAGCCTGACATTGTGTCAAGATACTGGTCGATATCCCAAAAGTAATTCTCCAGGACCTTATCGTCCTGTTGTCCACCATATTTTGACGGACGTTTAGCTGAGTGAGCAGAGTCGATGCCTCCCTGAGACATCGTCATGACGAAGTTCTTTACGAACTTCATGTCATCCTCCATCCTCTGTTGTTCTCTAATCCCAGCCCTTAACTGATTCTGCAGTGTAGAGACTTGCACCTCCAACTGGCTAATTCGGTATGCCGAACCGATTTCTTCTTGTTCCACCATCCTTTCTTCCAGGTCAGTTACCCGGTCCTTCATCTTTGTCCTCAAGCGACGCAGGTTGATATTGATCCCTGCCCGTGCTCTCGGTGAAGGCACCTCATGTAGACTTTCTTCTACTAGGGGACTTTCTTCCCCATGAGGTGTGCGCTCTGCATCCGAACCATCCTGACCATCTGATGCTGTTCTCATCGACATGGTGTCGACTGGTTAGAGATTTCTTTTGCTTAAATCTCAACTCGGCGTATCGAGAGACTGAGCTCTGATACCAATTGTCAGGGGGCTAGCTTTTTATGCTCAAATAGCACACTTTCCTATCCAACCTGTGGCACCGTTTTCTGCTTACTTGAGCTACTCCTGAGGATGCTAGCTCTTTGGGTCGGATCCGGATTATGCCTTCACTTTAGGAACACGGAGCTCTCTTTCTTTTGCAGCGGAATGCAATCTCGGTTCTTGTGGGGGAGCGCCCACTCGAACCGGCGGTACTCACGAACCTTCAGCCGGGCGGCTGCTGATCCGAATGTAGGGTAATAACAAGCTTTATTGTCTTAAAAATCCTCTGGCTCAATTACAATAAAAGAGAGTCTTTGATACTCTCGCAAGACTGGTTACAAACAATGAGCCCCTGGCTCACTGCACAGCTACCCCTGGAAACACGACACTCTTCAGGCTCTGTTGACCCCTTCACGTGACCTCTGAATCCTGTTCTACTTCTGACTAGAACCTGCTGTTGTTGATGACGATCTCTGTTGATCTTCAAGTAGGCACGTCACGTTCTCCCAATCGAGCTACATGACGATTTACCCTATCCACAGCCTTGGTCTCTCTTGTAGAGACGAGGCTGACCTCAACGCGGCGCTTTGCTTTGCACTTTTTGGAACTCTCTGCACTGGGAGCATTCAGTGCAGTATGAACCTTCGCTTTGAGGGCTTGTTGGCGATTTTAGCTGGGTGTAGTGATTTCAACTACTTCGAGGATTCATGCTCCCCTATATAAGCTATTTGTCCAAATCCCAGGAGGCGGTAGGATGACACCGAGGAACGGCCGAAGGCCCCAATTTCCTCCTTAACAGCATACTACGCCGGGGATCTGATTAGCCCGACCCAACTCCCCAATTTCTGTCCTTCTCTGAACTATCTGAGTTTGCAACCTCGGACGAGTCCACTTTTTAGGACTGCGTCCACCCCGAGGGTGTCCGGCTTAACTTGCGCTCCAACGATTGAGTTCCACTCCACAGCGCGTTCGCCTTATTGGAACACTGGTGCGAGTCCCAGGATAGGACTGCACTCGGTCGCGAGGGTGATTTCCCTGCGTCCCTGATGTTGGACTCTCAAACCCCTGACAGTGATGATGTATCAACTGGGTTGCTTTGGTGGCGGCACTGTTCTAAGAGTGGCCAAGGACCTCGCTGAAAACAACCGTGGAGCCTGAGTCCTTGTTGTCTGCAGTGAGATCGCAGCCGTCAGCTTCCGTGGTCCCTCGGACACTCACTTCGACAGTCTGGTCGGGCAGGCCCTTTTCGGCGACGGCGCGTCAGCAGTGATCATGGGAGCAGACCCCGTTCCTGAAGTAGAGAAGCCTTGTTTCCAGCTTCTCTGGACTGCGCAGACAATTCTCCCCGACAGCAAGGGCGCAATCGAGGCCCACATGAGAGAGGCGGGCCAGACATTCCACCTTATGACGACTGTGCCTGAGCTGATCTCGAAGAATATCGAGAAGGTCCTTGTGGAGGCCTTCCAGCAGTTCAATATCTCCGACTGGAACGAACTCTTTTGGATTGCTCACCCAGGAGGACGGGCAATTCTTGATCAGGTGGAATCAAAATTGGAGCTGGATCCCAAGAAGATGCGGGCGACCAGGCACATTCTCAGCGAGTACAGAAACATGTCAAGTGCGTGCGTGCTCTTTGTCTTGGGTGAGATGAGGAAATCGTCTAAGGAAAATCGAGACGCGACTACAGGAGAAGGACTGGATATGGGTGTTCTGTTTGGCTTCGGCCCGGGTATCACCGTGGAGACAGTTGTTCTCAAGAGCGTCCCCCTCCAGTAATGAGTGCGGGTAATCAGAGTGTTGATGAGCGTGTCGATTGTGTGGGAATTTGAGAGAGTGTTTGAATGTTTGACTGAGATAATGTTTGTGTCTCAACTACGTAAGAAAGATCGTGCTATATGTGAAATATTTTCCTTAATGAAAAAATTGATGTGTGACGTTTGGCTGGGTTTAAACAGAGGTGGATGTCTCTCTTAATTCCTTTCCCACTTCTGTTATCATTCCCTTTGTTGAAAGCTTTCTGCGGTGTCAGTTAATTTTAGCAGGTGTAGTGCAGTTTGGGAGAGTGGGCACTGCATTTACTGTTGCAATGCAGTGCCAAGTAATATGTAAGTGTGGGAACAGTACTTTAAAAGCATTATATATATATATATTTAATATATATTATTTTTATTTTTATTTTACATAAGAAATTTAAATATTTAATTATAATTTTTAAAATTATGAAAATATTTAAAATATTATTAAAATTTATAAAAATAGAACATTTTATTTTAATGTAAAAATAATTGAAATATTTAAAATCTTGTTTATATTAAATTAATCTATATATTAAAATTTTAATATCTTTAATATAAATTAATGTTTAAATTTTGATTTAGAAATAATTTTTTATTTATACTTTTTTAATTTGATTATCTATAAATAAAAAAATTTCAAAATTTTAAATCTTATGTATAAGATTTCAGCTAATTCTTTAAATTTTTTTCTATTGAATATATTAATTAATTCTATTAAAAATAATATATTTAGTTTTAATAAAAAAACTTATCTTTTAATGATGTTAGTCATATATTAAGGACTTTTCTTTTAAGTTGATTAAATCGAATGCACACACAACATTTTTCTTAATATTATTTAAATTAATTAAATAAAATCTCTACACAATATTTTTAATGTTATTTAGGTTAATTGAGAATTTTATTTTGATGTAAAAATATTTAAATATTTGATATAAAATAAAATTGAAACTAAAAATATTTAAATATTTAGTATTAAAATATTTCAATTCTTTTTCATTTATTTAATTTGAATATTGAAATTTTCATATCTTTAAGATAAATTAATGTTATAAATTTTGACAAAAATATTTTTTAATTTCTATTTTTTTTAATTTGAATAATAATAAATCAAGAAATTTGATGGAAAAATGTTTAAATTTTTAAAATAGAATTTAAATTTTATGTATGAGATTTTAGGTAAATCTTTAAATTTAAAAAAAATTCATATGAAAGAATATTATTTTTTTGATAAAAAAATAAATTTATTTTTTATGAATGCTTTTAAGATATTATAAATGTATTTTTTAAAAGTTCATGTTCTCTCCATTGTATTGTTTGTATTTTATTTTTTTAAATTATATTTTAATTATCTTGATATTTTTTAAAATAAATCTTTGATTTTAAAATATTGAAATTTTATTAAAAAATATTTTTAATTTATTATAATTTATTTTAATGTTAAAATATTCTAAATATTTAAGAAGATTGAATATATTTATATTCTCTTTATAAATTAGAATATTCTTCTATTGAATTCTATTTTACAAATACAAATAAAAATATTTCAAATATAAAAAAGAGTAAATGAGTATAGATATCTTAAATACATTTACAAATAACAATCTTGAATTATTATATTTATTGGAATATTTACTTTATTTTTATTTGAAGAACTGCATATACTTAAGAGTTATTTAATTTTATTTACATTATATCCCTTGTTGCAACCATAATTACCCTAGACATAATAAATAGAAAATAAAATTAAAACTTCACAATATTTATGATCTTAGGGTACTTCTTATGTAATAATGCATATAAACTATTCTTATTCAATATTTTTCATAATAACTAGAAAAACAAAATTTAAGGTTCACAATGTTTATGATCTTAAGGTACATGTTAGGCAATAATACATATGAAATAATCCTGTTCAAGATTTCTCTTAATTAAAACTTAATTTTTAATGATGATAACTATATGTGCAAATTTTTTATCTAATCCTAAAACACATCCACACATATGAGCTTTCTTAATGGTATTAAGTTAATTAAATGAAATTCATATACTTAATATAATTAATTTAAATTGAGTTGAGGATAGTTGGGTGTGATAAGATTTGATTTAGCGATGATTCCAAAATAATTTAGATATATTCATTGTCTAAAATTTTGTGTGGAATTATAATTACCCTAGTATTGATTCCACAATTATGGATCAATTATATATCATGGTGATCTTACCCTTATTGTGTAGAGGTATAATATAAAAAATTATGCACTTCTACTATTTGATTCACTAAATTATCTACTCCTTATTGATTATTAAGGATTGGTAATATTTAAAAATAATTTTGGGGAAAACACTTTCTCACAAGGTTCAAGGTTTCCTCCATTTAAGGTACATCAAAATAATCATGATTATGCATTTGAAGAGAATGAATAAACATACATTAAGTTGTAAATGTACCTAGTCATCAAAAAGATACTATGGACCATATAAAGAAATGGACCCAACTATACATCTTCATGAGTGTTCATCTTTGTTAGGCATGCTCCTTATAATCCTACAAAAAAAATGAAAAAAAATATGCAATGAGTTGTGTGTTTCTCACAAGTAGAATAAGAAAAGGTCATAAAATTTCTTGGTTGGGCTAGAAAAATAAATAAAGTAGCAATAAGGCTAGGAAAAATTTTATTACATAAAGAGTGGTGTGGCAAATTGGGTGCTACCAAATTATGCAATCAAAATATAGCATATTAGGAATTTCCATGTCATTTTCTAAAGATCTATTTAGATATAGTAATGAATATTTGTATTCTTGTAACTAGGTATCTATTTGCATGCTTGATAAGGAGAGTTAAAGACAAGATGTACCCCTTAAATTTTTTATATTTTTTGAATGCAAGGAATTAAAGAAGAGAGGAAAATAGCACATAAAATGTAAATGTATGCTAATAATATAGAGCATGTAAAGTAAATCACTATCATAGATACATCATGTAACAATTCAATAAGAGATATATAAAGATAGGTGTTGAAGCACATAGACATGAGATAAATATCTAGGTATATAAGATTAACCCTAGAATGATATTTAATGGTAAGATAAAAATGCCCCTAGAGGTGCAATATATGTGGTATGAGGAGGTATGGTTTCCCCAATGTGGCTCTTACAACATGGCAGTACATGTGAGCACATATGATAGGATAAGAAATACATGATTCTCCCAATGTGGTAAAGGTAGATCTAGGAGCATGATCAAGCATGTTGACACAAGATGATATGGAGAAAGAAAAATTACATTCAATGTAATATGATAATGTTTTATAAAACAAGGACAACATTATGGATAAAATAAGATGCCCCCAATATAAAAGGCTATCTTTAGAATTGTGATGGAATAATATGAGTGAATATGGAGGAAGAATGGTACCTCACAATATAATAGGAAGAAATGGAATTAGAGACACAATATGGCTACATAAGTTATAGAAGATAGGCATGAACACATTAGATTAATATAGGAATGAGGTAAATTGATAAGGCTTATAGCTAAATACAGTGATATGCATGTGCATGTGATCTAAGCCTAGTAAAAGGTCATAAGTTTAAGAATCAAGTAATCAAAGTAGAATATAGGTATTACAAGGGATGGGATCATGGGTATATAAGCATAAAATAATAAGTAAACTATCATGATAAAATCAAGCATGGATGGATAACAATTAGAAAAGTAAGAAATAAGAAAAAATAGAAGAAAAAATTGTGGCAAAGAAGGAAAAATAAGGATGAGGTGTGGAAGGATAATAAAAAATAACATAAAGCCATAAAAAATAAAATAAAATAAAAAACAACATAAACATTTTGAAAAAATAAAGTAAAAAGAAAAGTGTCATATGAACATTTGATTTCATCAACCTAAATAACATAAAAAAGGTCTCTAACATATGACTAGAGCATCATAATAGGCAAGTTTTTACTAAAACTAAATATTAATTTCTTAAGAATATTAACATAATTAATATATTAACAAGAAAAAATATTCAAAATACAAGTAATAAAATTTGAAGAACATAAATTACTTGTAATGTAATTTTTTACATATAATATATTTAAAAGAACCATTTTGAATATTTTGAATGTATTCAATAATTAAAACATGTAATTTTATAAAAGATAAATACATTCAATTGTTAAAATATGAAATTTTAAAGAATAAACTTACATTTTATTAAAAAATTGCGTTTTTTTCTATTAAAAATGTTTAAAATTTAAAGACTGATGTGAAATCTTATACATAAATTTTAAGCTTTTATTCTATTTTTTTGTAACATTGTTTGTTTATAAATAATAATAAAAAATTTTAAAAATGTATTTCTATCAAAATTTATATTAAAATAACGTTTTAAAAGATTTCAATATTTTTTATACTACATATTCATATATTTTATATTAAAATTATTTTTTTCAAATTTTAACAATATTTTAAATGATTTTCATAATTTTAAAAAATTATAATTAAATATTTAAATTTTATATAAAAAGTAAAATAAAAATAATATATATTAAATTAAATTAAAAATAAATATATATTTAAAATATTTTAAAAGCACAATGTCGCTCATATATATTACATATTTTTGGTATTCCTCATGATATAAACTACAACAAATAAATGTAATGTTGATTGAGGATAAAAAATAGTTATTCTATTTTTTGTAACATTGTTTGTTTATTCTATTGATGATAAGAATAGGGTACAGTCAAAGGAAATGGTTATCCCGCCCTTTGCTGAATCCCTCTTGCTTTCTACAGATGGTGTGTCGTTGGCTTCTAGTGCATTGTTGGCTTTTGTTGTGTTGTTGGCTTCTCATGTGCAGTCGACTTCTGGTGTGATGTCAGCTTCTACTGGGTTGGGTTTGGCCACTACTGGGTTGTGTGTTGTTGGCTCGCAGGTGTCTGCAGATGGCTCACTATTCATTGTTGGGTCGTCGCTAACTTCTATTGTGTCTCCTGATGGCTCACAACCTTTTCTAGGTGGGTTTGTTGCTTCTAATTTTCCTCCTTTAGGGTCTTAGTCGCTACACATGGATGTCCCTCTTTCATGCCCTTCTTCTCAGTCCTTTGCTAAGGTCATCGGTTCTAGTGGTAAAATCCCTTCTTCTTCTCTTCCCTCTTTTAAGGGTAAACCCTTACAATGCTCTTCTTCTACCCCTACTATTATTTGTGGGCTGGAGGTGTTGGATAAAGAAGAGTATTTTTCCCGTTCTACTCTTATTTGTAGATTCAATGGTTTATGGCCTTCCCTTCCAAATTTGCATAAGTGGGATTTGGAGTCTTGGAGGCCTATTGTTGAGGATAGGATTGAACTCCATCCTTCAACTAGGGGTTCTTTTGTGGCTGCTTTTCATTCTAAGGAGGATAGGGCTCGAGTGTTGGAAGGGGGTGTTTGGTTGTGGGGAAAGCACTCGCTTTCTCTCCAGCCTTGGTTCCCTTCTTTCAACCCTCTTTCTGAATCTATTAGTGTTGTTCCTACTTGGGTCAGACTTCCTAATTTTCCTCTTCATTTTTGGACTCCTTGCTTTGAGTCTATTGGAAATGCTATTGGTAGGCTTATTATGGTCGATTTGTCTCCTCTTATCTATGATCATCCTACTTTCACCCACATTCTTGTGGACGTTGATACCTCAAAATATTTACCTAGGGAGGTCATTTTGATGGTGGGGCTAGACCATGGTCTCATATTCTTGATTATGGTCTTCCTTTCCACTATAGGAGATGCTTTTCTACAAGTCATTTTGTTGCTAACTATCATAAATATCATCGGAGTTATGCTACTTGGTGGAAATATGCTCATCATTAGCATATTACTATGGGTGAATCTTTGGATGATGATTCTGGGGATGATATCTTGGCCCCTAAAGTTGTGGCTTCTTCTATTGATGGTTCTCAGTTGCCTTCTACTATTGTTGTTGGGTCTTCTAAAGTTGTTGTTGGGGCTTCTAGTTCTATTGCTGCTATTGGTTCATCTACAACTATTGGTTTGTCTATAGTTGATGTTGTGACTGGTGAGGTTGTTGCTATAGATTGTTGTTGATGATTCTGCTGATGGTCCTGTGACTGCTAGTTTATCTGCAGCTCCTGTTGTTGTTGTCGGTTGTGGGAATGACATTCCTGGTGCTCTTCCTATTTTTCCTTTGGTAGCTTGTCCACTGTCCTCCCCTTGCTCTAATCCTTCAGAGGATGATCTTTCTTAGATGGTTGTGCAAATAAGGAAGAGAGGTCTTCCTAAGCATAATCAGTCCTCTCAATCCCTTGTAAAGTTTGCTCGTGGTGGTTGGAAGGCTGCACGTGTGGTTTAGCTCTGCTTGTCCTACTATGGCTTGTTGTTGTTTGGCTGATGGTATTCATTGTTTATCTTTCAAGAAATTGTTTGTATCTTTTGTAGTTTTTGGGTTTTTGGATGCTACTGACTATCTAGTGTTGTATCTTTTGAGCATAATTTTGCGCCTAAAGTTCTAAAGGGTTTTGGGTCCCTTCAAAACCTATTTTTCCCTTATAATCAAAACATTGTTTGTTTATCAATAATAAAAAATGTATTTCTATCAAAATTTAAACATTAATTTATATTAAACATATTAAAATGTTAGTGCTTAAAGTAATTTAATATAAATAATGTTTTAAAATATTTCAATATTTTTTATACTACATATTCATATATTTTTATATTAAATTTTTTTTTTCAAATTTTATTAAATTTTAACAATATTTTAAATGTTTTCATAATTCTAAAAGATTATAATTAAATATTTAAATTTTATATAAAAATAAAATAAAAATAATATATTAAATTAAATTAAAAATAAATATATATTTTAAATATTTTAAAAGCACTATGTCGCTCATGTATATATTACATATTTTTGGTGTTCCCCATGATATAAACTACAAAAAATAAATGCAATGCTAATTCAAGATAAAAATAGTCCTCTTTAACTCATTGTATAGTGGCTAAAATCAATTGATACTGCTAGCAAACTTTTAATAGTAGGGAATGGTAACTGGACTAGGAAAGGGGTGAGTTAAGATAGATAACCACCTAAGTAGTCAATGCTTAGTGTGTGTTGTTTAAGCCCAACTGTTATGTTTGGGATGAAATATGTAAAGAGGCTGACATAGAAAAAAATGATGTGTGACATTTGGGATGAAAAAACGGAAAGGATGAAAAAACGGAAAGAGGGTGACGTTTGGGATGAAAAATGTAAAGCGGGTGATGTTTGTGATGAAAAATGTAAAGAGGGTGATATTTGGATTAAAAATTATGAAGAAAATTTTAATTGAAGGTAAAAAATTGGAATATTCATGTAGAAATGAAAAATAAGGTCAACTTTTCTATTGAAATATAAGTGTACAAACCATCATCATTCATAATTACAATAGTTTTCAATAGGCATATTTTTTGTTCTCTACATTATGGAGTTGAAATGACTATGCTAGCATGTTTGGGTGGGAAAGTGAATGCTAGGGGAGACTTATGTTTATTCCCCTAGTCTGACCTAGGTTCATTCACCATCAAGACATAATGCAAGAAGATTATAACACAATCATGTTATGTCTTGGATGGACCAGAAAATGGTTGTGACTAATTTGTGATCCCCTATCTTTGCACACACAACCCATATTGGATTTTACTACTAAATTTATACTAATAATTTTGTTTTCGTACTTAATAAATCTCTCATAAAACTCTTAAAAATTTATTAGTTTTTTAAAATTATATCATATGAAAAATATCTAGATGAATTTTATAAAGGACGATCACCTTCATTATATGAAAATTATAAGCCTTGATTTTATTTTATACGTAAATACATGAGTAAGTGTGGGAATATTCTATGTATAATTGGTACACTTTGATTCATTTTATTTATATCAGTTTCAAATTAATCATACAAGGATATTCAAGAATAATAAAAATATTCTAGAATGATATAAAGAGTAAGGTGTATTGGTTAACTTAATATATTATAACCACAATTATTAGTATATAAAATTTCATTGAGTTTGTAGAGTCTATACTCCTATTAAATTTCTATAGAACTATGATTTCATATCATGTTCATATCAAAGGTAAGGTCTCCTATTTATAATATTATATATTGAATTGTAAAAAGTAATAAAAAAACACTATAAGAAAATATTGTAGCTTCAAACACTCATCTATGCACAAAATAAACATGTTGAGAATATATTTTAATCAAGTTAAAGTATGAGTATATGATATCCATAAATATTTTTTTAATGATTATCATTATTGCATATGTAAGAGATGTAGATCATAAGAGTGGAACCATGAAATTATTATGGGAAAATGATAATATACTTGAGATTATGATCTCAAAGTGGAGATTATATTTCTAAAAGGGAATATAAACTTCCATCTTCAAAAAGTTAGAACTAATTAGTCTTGGAAAATACAAGAGATTTTTTAATGTGCATATTATAAACATGAAATTATTATTTAAAGTGAGGTTAAGCTTATGTAATATTCATTATATTCTCAATATAATATTTATTATGTTTTCAAATAACTAGGAGATATGAAATGGGATGAATAATCATTCTTTTTTGTCATTGATCCATCTAATGTGTGCTTATGCTAATGGATTCAATATTGGTTCATTTGGTGTCTGTTGATGGGTGTTTTTACACACTTTCTCAACATAGGTAATGTGTATGTACACTACCTCTCTTGAAAGGAAATCTCCAACTGCAAGCTGCTGAAAATCTCCCCAAGGTCTCTCGGGTGTCAGGTCATGACTTGCATGGAACTCCTTAGTTGATATTTCATGTGATTTTGTTGGTAATCATAGGGTAGACTTACGTAGTTGGATGCGAGGTGGATCTTAAAATCTGAAGTTTCTAAGGTGGGAGTTGAAATGCACTTTGCTGTAGGTTCAAACAGCAATCTGAAACTTCAATGCTTTCTTCAAGTTTGGCTTTACAATGTGCAATGAACCTTAGCATAGGTTGTTTCTTAAAAAAAAGGAAAAGAGAAGGGAAGAGGGAAGGTTCATGGATCTGCAACTAACTATGAACAGTGATCATGGAGGTTCTGCTATGGACAACTCCCTTCAAACAGGATTCCACTTAACCAAGAAATCTATAGTATCGTGAAATTTGTGCTATCTTCAAGGGTCTGCAAATACTTTACCATTCATCCACCATTTACATGCATGAATAAAGATAAAGATTTAAAGAGAAGCTTAAAATTTCAGCCCAGGCTAACTTTGCAAGGCCATTTACCAGCAACAAACAACAAAAAGTATGGGCTGGAAAGCATCAACACATCAAAAATTTCTATAATCGCAGAACAACATGACTAAAATCTATCAAATCAAGGACACAACTAACTAAAACAACAAAGTGAATCTAGCTAAAGCATCTAACAATGGAGATTGAACCATGAAACATGTGGAGAAATCAGAAAATACAACAAGTCAATATATTTTCATTATAAATTTTAGCAACATGCCTTTACAACAACTCAACTCTCTTGGAAATGAGAGGAGACCCCCTATTTATAGTTCCCAAAAAACCAAATGAAGGGCCAAGATTGATCTTCATTGTGTGGCCATTATTCATTACAAAATAGGGTTTCACCTACCCCCAAATATATTACAATTTAAAATTACATTCTTGTCTTATCCCTATTTCGTCCTTTAGTGACAACACTGTAGCATTCTGTCTTTTGCTGACTACTCTTTGCTGTAGCTATTCCTTCAGGAGCTCTTCATTGATAATAGGGCTTCCCTCTTGCTTCTTCAAAGCCGCATATTCCATCAATTTTAGAATGACTGGCTGGAGCTTGTCCACCTCAATAATCTCAGACCACATCATCTGGTAACTCCATTCTTTTGCATTATCCTCAAGCTTCTTCCAGTCTTCGTCATACTTTACACCTTGATCCCTGAGCAACTCCGACTGGGCGAAGGCATGGGCGGCGAAACTCATGAATTCCATTGTTATTTCATTGGACATCCCGTCCTCCATCTTCTTATAAAAATAAGGCTTTATCTTCTCTGGATCCATCTGCACTATGGGCATGTCATACTCTGTCATCAGCTTTAGATATCGAGCCCAGTCCACCCTAATTTCCTTGACGCATTCGATGTCTGAATCCACCTTATCTATTATTTGTTCCAACCTCTCCTTTCTGTTATCAAAATCCCACCTCCACACATCCATCAGCCAGTGGTCATCACTTTTGAATGCGAGCTCCTTTTCCTATGTGGCCTTTGGTAACCGCAGGATGGCCTCAATCTTCGGATAGGGGGAATCATATGTTGTAGGGAAGTCAGTGCAGATCTTCCTCGTGCTCTCCAAATATTGTTGTAGATCCAAGAACTTGTTGGCTGTTCGAATTCCCAGGCTGATACCCATGTTCCCGATGTACAGGACCTGTCAGAACCAGCTCTCTGTAGTCTTGTCCAAGTTCTTTCTTTTCTCTAATTTATTAATTTTCTCTTTGGACAGCAGCTGGGGTGGAGCCACAGATGTGGTAGGTATGTCGTCCATTGAAGACCATTGTTGGATGTAATCCGTCAAGGTGGCCACCTGTGCTTTGAGTTTGTCTTTCAAGACCTTGTCCTATTTTAGCAGGTGCACCACTGTAGCCACTGACTCCTCAAGATGTCCCACCTTTTGCTCTCTCGTATCGGTCCCTAAGTTGATGGTGGAAATGTTGTAACTTACACCAGCTTGGCCTACCATGGGAATTGCTATCTGTGCGGTTCAGGATCCGGAAGCATCCATTGTTATCTTGGATCTAATTTTGGGCTTCTTCTCCTTCCTGGTTGAGATATGTGCTCGGGCTAGGATAGCCTCTAGCCTCGCTCTCGAATCCTTAGGAGCTGGAGTCTTCTTCTCAAGCTACCTCTCCAACCACTTGGGAATGGCAGACTCTTCTTTTGATGGCTCTTGATGGCCCTCACTCTCCCCTGTTCAGCCCTCCGTTTGTGCACCTTTCATCTTCATGTTGTCTCCCTCTTCCTCATCAGAATCTAGGATGAATGTGAGGCATTTGACAGGAGGTTTAGTAATCAATTGCCCTCGAGGACTTCCTTCTACCTCAATTTCCTTTTCCTTTATTTCTTCAATCTGTTCACCCTTGTACATGTATTCCTTGAGCTGGTCTTTTTCTATATCTTCTTCTTCTCTAGGAGGCGGTGGCACAATCTCTAGTTGTTTTTCCCCTGCAGGGATTTCTACATTTTCTATTTTCCTGTCGCCCTCCTGCCCTTCTCTGGGAGGTGACCTTTCTGTCTCTTCTTCATCATGTTCCAGTTGTCGGGCCTTCACTTCTTCAAGATCATCATCAAAGGTTTGTATGATGACCCTACCACCGACATCCTCCTCCTCATCCCTGCTCTCGAAAGAGCCCGTTCCTTCCTCTTTGTAGGCCACCCTATCAATTTTTTGATGTACATACTTCAGGTGTTCATGATATTCACTGGCCTCCTCTTCAATTGGTTTTGAGGCTTCTTTCTCCCACCTCTCCCACTCCTTAGAAATTAACATTGTGGCCTCCATCGCTAGTGGTCCTGCTGGAGGTTGTGAAGGCTTAGCAGTAGTGAGGACCTGCACTAAGGCAACCTGAAGGGTGGGGTCCATAAGGATTTGGGAGAGCTCGAAAGGGATATTTTGCATGTGTTTTGAGAAAGCCTTGGGTAATGTGGGAACGGGCATTGGTGTTGTCACTATGGCTAATGGGAGTGATATGGTAGGTGACATGGTGGCGGAGGAAAGAGGGATAGTCGCGGCGGAGGAGTCAATCACTATTATGGGCCTGGCCGGAGGTGAAGGGGCAAGATGGAATGAGATATCTACTACCAGTGGGGACATGGCGACCATGGCCAAGGAGACAGATGATGGGGCAATCAAGACAGGGGGAGCTGGAAGAGGTTCCAGCTGATCTGTCCTTTCTTCCTCACCTTCTTGGATTATAGGCTGCTCCATGTTGCCCTCTATTCACTTGGGCTTCTTGGAAGGTGAGCCTCCTGAATCTTTCCTTGTGTATACCTTGGGATCCAGAGACTGCTCTGTTTCTGTTCCTTTCCTCTTCTTTGATCTGGTGACCGGAGGAGATTTGGATGTCTCGCCCATTGAAATTGTAGCAGTGACATCATCGGTGGTACTGTGCTCACTTTTGAGTCCTTCATATGTTAGGACCACTCCTTGTTGCTTTAGCTGGGCCACTTGCCTTTTAACCCATTCTTTAGTTTGGGCCATGATGGGTTTAGTTACGATGTTGAGGTCATCGACCTCCTGTTCATCCCAGTCGATTGCAGGCAGTGGTAAGTTGGAGACTGCATTATACTGGGGATCCATGATGGTGCCTTCATCTTCCTCAACTTGATCTGGTATAGGGAACAGTTGCACCCTTCTTACAAAGTATGCAGTCATCCTCATGTAGTGCCTGGCACGTACCTCTTTGTCATCTTGAAAAATTTCCCAAAAATCCTCAACATGATGTAAGTGGGCGTATTCCGGTCCCAACGCTTTTCTCACGTGTCCATACGGGTCCATTCGTGGGTGAGAAGTGTGTAGTTGGAAGTGGCATTCTGCCAGTTCTTTTTCTGAGTTCCCAATACACTGAGAAGTTTGCAATTTATACATGCCTTGATCGAAGGTCAGGGGATAAGAGATCCCTACCAGATGCTTTTTGTTGAGGATGGTGTGCACATGCTACAGTTGTTGGGAGAGTTCCAATAGTATAATCCAGTCATTGGGGTACTGGGGCAGCTTGTTTGGTCTTTCAGTGAAACCCTAGGTGCGAATGTAGGTGAACAGGAAAGTGTATTTCTTTAGGAATGCCCACGCGCTGTGAGAGACTCTCCTCTCAAAATCCCCTCCAAGTAACTGGATGATGTGACCAATGAAGGCATCATTCACCCTGTAGTATTCCTTCTTAAAATTTCTAAACTGGAGTTGGGGATGTCTATTGTAGACTTTCAATCTTCACCCTCGCTCCTCATCGGGTGCCACAAACAATCCACTATACTGCCTTTGTTCTGCCAGTGAATAGACCAGATAGGAGGTCATGTAGAATTTGAAGCTCCTCTTTACGTTCATGAACTGCTCATGGAAGCAGTCGCTTATCATACCTCCCCAGTAGAATGAGGCTTTTGTAGTGACATCCCCGTTCCCACAGAAGGCCCATTACCTGACTCAACATGGTGACTAGGTCATAGTAGTCTTCGTGGAAATCATTGCGGAAGAGTTCTTGGAGAACCTTCGTAGTGCTGCCCCTTTTCTCCTTGAGCCAGTGTCGATTTATCAATCTCTTGCAGCCCATCGGGTTGTCGTCCCATTCTGTTTTGCATTCCTCTATGGTGGGTGTTTCCATTTCTTCAAAGGTAGGAATGTGGAAGGTCTTCATAATTCCTTCGGCTGACATGTCAACTAGAATATTGCCATCTCTATCCACGATGGTCCTTGTCTCGGGTTGGTAGGCCTACCGACAGGCCATGACTAGCTTAGGGGCAATGAGAGATGGGGGGAAATCTGCATCCTTTGCGATTCCATTCTGCCTGATTAATCTGGCATTGTCAGTCTTTGGGTGAATCTTGACCCTTTGCATAAACTCATCAATATTGACATGGTCGATATTGGTGTCTGTGATTTCTTTCTAGTCCGTGGTAATTTTCGATCGTAGAGGTTCACCCTGGAACTGGAACTTCATCTAGTCTTTATCCTCCTTCCCATTAGGAGTCTTGCCTGTTTTCTTTCCTTTGTCCTTCTCTGCAGTTCCTCCTGAGGGTCCTGCACGCAATTCCATATATCCTGCCAGCATGGACACAATGAGTACAATCTTTTAAAAACATTATCGTTAGCCCAAAATCCTGTGAACTAAATCAAATTAGACATCATATGACTAAAATAGTTAGATCTTTTCCTTTTAGATGTCATTAATTGCTTTTTTTAAAGGATTTCGGCCAATTCGGGCCCAAAGGGGGCAAAATTCCTTGGTAGGAATGTTGTTTTGAAAGGGGAAAATAGGTCGAGGCGATCTGGGTGGTTTCTCCCGTCTTCATATTTTGATGGTTCGAGGGGTTCATGTTGAAGAGGACCAAATTTGAGCATGTGGGTTAAGGTTAGTTTTCAAATTTTAGGTCATTTAGATCACTTTTGGGGCTCTCAGAGGTCTAGACTCAGAAATCTATCAGGGGTTCGTCGTCTCCAACAGCCTGGGGGAGATGGAGTTTTGGGGACGAAACTTTGGGGTCCAGGACCCAAAAGGCTAAAGGACGGTTGATGGTTCGGGCCCGGAGAGGCAGAAAGTCGTTGATGTCACACTGTTTTGGAACGGAAATCCAGAAACAGAAACCCGGATGGAGAGGCCCGGCGGACCGGACCTGATGTCAAGCTTGGACGTCTAATTTCCATGCACAATTTCTCTCGGTGAATAGGAGGGCGGAGCCTGGAGGTTGGAAAGGCGGGCGTGCTTTCCCCTTTTGAACCGGCGAAGGCGGGACAAAATCCCAGATGCTGGAGCCAGGCGAGGGTGAGGACGTTAAAGGTCAATGATATGTTCTTCACGGCAAACAAAGGCTCGGGGCTCAGGAGGTGGAAGGTCGTCGTTAGATGGCCATTACGAAAGGGCGAAGCCATGAAGGAAATATGTGGATGGAAGTTCGCGGACTAGGACCCGGGGTCATGACGGAAGGTTGATTTCCGAGCACTTAGCGCCCAATGACGAGATGCAAGGCAGACTCTGAGGGGCAGGCAGACAGGATCATTCTTCCTTTTGGGAACGACGAAAACTTCACAGAATTTTGGATATGGAAGTCTGGGGGTTCGGGCCCGGGAAGACAAAATGGAGGCCAGTCTCCAAAGCTTCAAATCTTCAATTCAAATGATGATCGAATGACGAAGGCTCGAGGGTTTGGGCCCGAAAGGGAAATCCGTCATTTTCAAAGGTTGTTTGTTTTTGAGTTCTCGACGACTATGGGAAAACCCAGGCCCGTGGGGTATGAATGCCCTTGAGCGAAGAATGACGGTGGCAAAGTTCAGTTCTGGATCAATCTTAGGAGGTTAATTCGAGGGTTTATCAAGACAAAATGTGGGTTTTGTAGGTTTTAGCATGCTCTATCAGTTGGATTCATTTTTAGCTTATCTTGTTCGTTACTTTAAACGTAAAATGATAAAAATATTTTCGGTGTAACGAACGGCGGACCTACCTTGAAAGCTCGACAAAAGATGAGGTGAGATCGATGATGGAAGGTCCAACGATGATCAAGCGCGTGGGCTACAAGCGGTGGATGAGTTGATCTCCTCTGGAAAATGTTGTAAACTCCTCTACAATCATGACAAATCAAAATGACAAGTTGAAGCCTAATATTTATACCCTCTTCTGCAATTAATGGCCTCATTTAATGCCTGTACAACCGACCCGCTGGTTGGTGAATTTGAAAATAGCGGATGGCGGCAGGAGGTCCGGGGTCTGAGGGCCAGAAAGACGTGTTGAAATGGTCATTAAAGATTTTGCTTTTATACCGGTGGCAAGAAGGGACCTAGACTCTAGAGGGCGGAGCACTGGTAAGGTTTTGCCGCTGGAAACGACGAAGGGCGAAGGGAGTTCCGGGAACGGCAGCCCGGCCGTCCGGACCCAGAGGGCACGAATGCAGTTTGAAATTTTGTGCATATTAAAACCTGGTGGCAAGTGATGATCCGGGATGTGGGGTTCGGGAAGGCGGTAGCCTTCTGCCGTTCGGGGAATGGTGAACCCCCATAGGAAACCCGGAGGGTCAGGTCCGGTAGGGCCCAGAGCTGTTGGCAGAAGGAAACTGCCATAGAAAGCTTGAAAAGCCCCACGGCTTAACTCAAGTGCAGCAGAAAAAACATGGTCAATTTAAGATGGGACTTCAGGGGTACGCTGACCATCAAGGATGCCAAAATAGGGGCACGCAAAATGAGGCAGAAAAGAACGGCCTGACAGGACGAAAAAGAAGAGGGTCCCCGTTCTGAATGGGGCGTGTGTGCCGAGGGCACAACAATGTCCTTCCATGAGTTGTTTTAGTCATAGAGGTCACATCATTATTATCTTTCCCATGGTGGGAGAAATGTAATTATCCTTTAATGCTAATAAATGCAATTAGATATTGATCTAAAGTAATTTCAGCACAATGATGACAATTAACACAAGATATTCCTTGGGAAAACTTATACAGGGGAAAAACTCAGCAATAAAGGACACCCAATATATTAATCTTCTTCAAACAATTACAATACAATTTCAGAGTCTCAATGCTTCAATGAAGATCAACACTCTAAATCTTGTAGGAATTTTGGAAGGATAGTCTTGCACAAAATCGACTATACAATCTCCATCCCAAGTCCTCAATTTATAGGCCAAGGAGACCTATAAAACCACCAAGAAATTCACAAAAATATGAGACAAACCTTGGTCCAACTAGCTCAAGTTGGACCCATGTGCTCCTCTCCAAGATTAACTCCTTCCAATATAGAGCATATCTCTCAATTTGATTGTTTGAGCCCTATTCCCAAGGATTTCAAGTGTAACCCCTAAGAACTCCATTTGAGTGTCGTTGTTCCTCTTATATTCTTCTTACAAATAGCTAAAATAGTGGCTCATAGATGTAGTCATAGTCTGAGTTGTAACCTCTTCAATGACTTCATACAACCATCATAAGACCAATAACTCACGGTAGAGAGTACCAACTAAGGAATCTCAAGATTCTCCCCATGTATGGCATAGTTTTCCATAAGGGCCCAACATTTACATCATATTATAATTACTAAATGTATTAACAAAAACGTATCCGCTTTTTGCTTAATTTGGGAATAATTAATATTAAAATGAGCCTAATGTTTCCTGTAATGTGTTTTACACATTCACATTAAGTTTAGGGCCCTTTTAAACTAAATGGACTCAATTGTGCCTTATTTAGGGTGTTGTAAAGTGTATCTTTACACTTTCACACTAATCTAGGGCTTTATTAATTAATTAAGCTTAATTTGTCTCAATTGCCCCCTTTAATTCAAATCCAAGCCTAATTAAATGCAAATTTTGAGGGATAAAACCCGACATTCATAAATGCCATTACACAACACTTAATTTTAGAAGGTGTGTGTCCTAGGTAGGTGACCTAAGACCCATTCGCCACATGTGAATGGGTACTCACTAGGTCCTAGGACCCTATTTTCACATAACATTTCACATTGTCTGAAGTATGTCCTAGGTGAGTGACCTAGGACCCATTTGCCACATGGCGAATGGGTCCTCACTTAGACCTAGGACCCCCCCTTGGGATATGGTTTTGGTGGTATTTTAATGATTTGAAATCCATTATTCAATGTTGGCTTGTGATATTTGAATTTCAAGAATTAATATTAAGATATGTATAAATACAGGGCTATTTCACTTAGTTTCACCTAGCAATTTTGATTCAAACGTCCTAAGATTTCACAAGAGCATTATCAAGAGCATTCAAGAGCATTTCTAAGGAATTCAAAGGCATAATATTGAAGATTATCATAGTAATCAAGATCCATTTCATCATGTTAAAGGAATACTGCATCATGCATGTTGTTTGAGCTAATGTGGTAATGTAGCATTCAAGATCTATCAAGCATATCAACTTGGAATTGTTTCACATCATGTTTCATGATCAAGATCTACACTCATTGAGGCCACTTCATGCTAAGTTGCAGATTTTTTATCCAAAGTTTCAAATAAGGTGTGGTGAGTTATGACATTGCATTTGTTCATTCATCATTCCTTTATGATTTTATTCATTTTAATGTTTAATTACCAAAATGAGGTTTGACCAAGGCAAACCACTATTCCCTAACACAACAACATTTTTCTCTCCTTTGATGTGTGATTGCAGGTTTTAGGCTGAAGATCATTTGGAGAGAAATATTGCAAAAGTTGTCAAAGTTGGCACCTTTCTTGCAAAATCACGAAAACTGAGCTACAAGATTTGTTTCTGGTTTTTCAAAAGTGCTCGACTAGAATCTGGGAGTGTGGACATTGAAGAACAGAACCCAAAAACTGATTTTCTAGAGCCCTAGTCAAGACCCATCCTCAGTGAGGTCTGAAAAAGCACTTTTGGTGAAAGGTACACAACATTTGACCCTTTCCATATTTGCCTTTTGACTAGTAGTTGGGCTAGATTTAATTTTTGTTAACTCATTTATACATTATAGCACACATATTGAATGAAATATAGAGAAATAGGCGCATCATTACCCTTCATTTTAGTTCACCCACATTTTTCAATGTTTCATTAAATAATTATGATAACATTAGAACTTGAAAAGTGTACAACATCTATTCTTAATGTAGGTTTTATTTTTTGTGACAAGAAAGCTACCTTAAATGTAACTTATAAATTATCAAATCAATAATTATTTGTTTCATAGTGAGTTTTATGCTCCAAATTTGTGTTAAATTTGTTTATTCCAAAAACATTTTTTGTAGGGCTTATATGAAATTATGGAATTCATTACATATTATAAGGAAACATTGTAGCTTCAAACAACACTCTATTGGAAGTATGAATGAGTATGGTGGTGATTTCATTAATGTTTTCATTGATGTCAACACGGTATAGGTTGTTGTAGAGAAAGGAAACAAGTGATTGCAGGTGGTGCATGTATAGTTGAGATATTGTTGAGATGTTGTGAGTACATGGAACTATTTTTATGGTGTTGTAGGTGTGTTGATATGATGAGTTACCAATTTCTTTTGAGAAAAATAATAAATAATGAAGATAGAAGTGTGTGTGTGTGTGTGTTCCAAATGTGCTCCACATTTCTTCTGTGTTGATCCTATGCTTGTGCAGATTTGAAGTGTTGTTTAAGGGCATCCTTGGGTGATGAAGAGTGAAATTTGTGTTCACTGGTTTGTGAACTGGTCTGGCAGGGTTGTTTGTCTGTGGATTGGGAGAAATGTATCTTCTTTGTAGTCCTCCACTAGTTTCTTTTAGGTCTTGCAGATCTAGAAGAAGACTTGTAATGATGTTATATATGCTCTATCAAAGGCATTCATGGTTTGGTGCTCTGGAAGACTAGTTTCAGAGTTACTGTGTGTGTCTATATAGTTCAAATGGACTGATGGAAAGTGTTTTGTGTATGAAGGTTTTTGTAGTAGCTGCGGATGAATCTGAAGGCATCTAAGATGTGTTCCAGTGTATGGTGAAGCATGTTATGTGGTTCACATGTTATCTTCTTGTTTTAGAAGCGTGTACTTCAAAGTTCATTAGTGTTTTCATTAGGTTTGGCCGACCTTGTATTCACACATCATGCGAAGGATAAGTATCAATTAAGGAAGCATGTGATTGATCCAAGATGGTTTTTTGGGTCCTAGTTAAGTGTTGGTTTGGTCCACTCTCATTCTTATCCACTATAGGAATGTTGAGTTGTCGACCTAATTTGAATTTGTAAAATGAAGCATGTCTAACCGACCTTGGAGAAAGTTTCTAAGGTTGAGGATGGTATACATACTTGAGACAAGGTTTTGAGGATTGTAAGCCACAAGTGTACGAAGCAAGGTAGTCATGAGAGGTTGTGTGAAAGTGAATTGAGGTAGTGAGAACTTCAATGTGTTAGACTCCTAAAAGAAGTAAGTTGACAGTGTCTACAATTCTCTGATCAAGGTTGTGGATGTGTGAAAGTTGTTGTGGTGGATTTTCTATTATCTTTCTTTATTTGTAGGTAGTGAGCCTCCTATCTGGACAGTGATTCCTATCTTGGGCAGTGAGCCTCTTTGTAAATGGTTTTGCAATTACTCTCATATTGTGAGTTAATCCTCACCATGGTTTTTCCCTTAAATTGGGTTTTCCACGTAAATATGGTGTTTCTTGTGTTGATATTGCTTTCTGCTATTTGCACTTCATGCTCATACTTAATAATAGATTAAAATAAATGCATTGTTAATAATTGTTTGAGATTTGTGAATGTGATTGGTGTCAACTGATTCACCTGCCCTCTCAATTGTCTTGTGCATTTCAACAATTGGTATCAGAACTTTGGTTGCTTAGAGAAGAGCTTAACCGCTTGAGGTAGATTCGATGACACAAAAATTGACAATCCTTGTGTTTGGTGGATCTGACTACAGTTTTTGGAAAGTGTAGATGAGTGGTTACCTGATCTCTCTTGGATACAAGACTTGGAGAGTTGTTGAGACAAAATATGTTGAGTCGGCTAGTGGTCCTTCTTTTGCAGATTAGATTTCTTCCTATTCAAAGAAAATGAAAAAGAAAGGTATGCAATCTATAGTGCTTTATCTAAGACTGAGTTGACAAAAGTTATTTCATTGGGCACTGCTTATGAAGTTTGGAAAAAGTTGAATGATATCTATGATGGAAATGATAGAATCAAATTATCAAAGTTAACAGCTAAGTGTAGATATGAGAACTTGAAAATGGAAGAAGGTGAAGACATTGCAAGCTACTTTCAGAGGGTTGATATTGCAATAAATGAAGTCAAAAATCAAGGAGGTACTCTAGCAGATGAAGATGTAATGGAGAAGATTCTAATGACCCTATCAGAGAGTTACAGTGATAAGGTCTCAGCCATTGAGGAAGTTTATGATCCAAAGAAATTCACTAAAGAACAACTATTAGAAACAACCTTTAAAGCTACAAAGACATAAGATGATCCAAATGGTGATAGTTCAGAGGAGTTGGAAGCAAATTTTACAAGGAAATTGAAGAAAGGTACCGGCAAGTACAAAGGTATGTTACCTTTTAAATGTTTTAGTTGTGGAAATATTGGTCACTATGCTTCAAGATGTCCAAATAGATCCATACACAAGAAGAGTAGAGACAATAAATACAAAAAGGACAAAAAGTTCAAGAAATTGTATTATGTTAGAGAAGATGCTGGAATTTTTTATGATGAATCTGGTATAAAAGGTGATAATGATGAATGCTTGTTTCTAGCCTAAGAGAATAAATCAGTATCTACTAACCATGGAAGATGTGAAAAGGAATGTGATCCAGAAAACAAGAAGGAAGAGATGGAAGGTACTCTAGTTACTGTCTTTCATGCTATACAAGATGAAGATTATTGGGTAATTGACAGTGGCTTCTCAAATCACATGACCAGAGACAAAAGTTTACTAAACTTGAAAAGTATGATGGAGGATTAGTCATGTTTGGAGATGATTATGGTGCAAAGATTGTTGGAAAAGGAACAATTAGTTTTGATGGAAAACACAATACTGATGAGTTCTATTATGTTAAGGGCTTAAGGCATAATCTCTTGAGTGTTGGACAAATGTGTAGAAAAGGATTTAAGCTTGTTTTTCAGGATAATACTGGTGAGATTAGAAAAGGGTCTAGATTTGTGGTAGTTGCAGGAAGAAGAACATATGGAAACATTTATTAGCTTAGGGGTGTTGATGGTCAGTGTTTTGTGTCTCAAGTTAATGAAAGTTGGCTATGGCACCAGAGGATGGGATATATAAACTTAGACAACCTAATCAGAATTAGTTCAAGAGAAATAGTTAGGGATTTTCCGAAAATAAAAAAGCCTACCGATATTGTTTGTAGAAGTTGTTAGTTGGGAAAACAAACAAGATGTAGCTTTAAAGGAAAAGAACAATCAACTACCAGAATGTTGGAATTGATTCATACAGGCCTTTGTGGTCCCACAAGAATAGGAAGTATTAATGGTGATAGGTATTTTATGCTTCTAATTGATGATTATTCTAGAATGACATGGGTTACTTTTCTTAGGGAGAAAACTCAAGCTCTAGATAGATTCAAGATGTTCAAGGCTATGGTAGAGAATTAAGTGAACTTGAAAATCAAATGTTTAAGGTCTGATAGAGGTGGAGAATTCACCTCCAATGAGTTTAATAGTTTTTTGTGAAGAGCATGGTATAAAGAAGCATCATTCTACTCTTAGAAATCCTTAGCAGAATGGAGTTGTTGAAAGGAAGAACCAGACAGTTCAAGAAGCTGCAAGGACAATGATGAAAGAGACAAATGTACCTAAAGTATACTGGAGAGAAGCAATTCACATTGCTATTCTTAATAGAGTTCAGATCAAAGGTAACAACACAAAGACTCCTTATGAATTGTGGCATGGAAAAATTCCTATTGTTAAGTACTTTAAGGTGTCTAGAAGCAAATGCTATATTAAAAGAAATGATGAGAACCTAGGAAATTTTGATGCTAGATGTGGTGGTATTTTACTTGGATATTCAACCAATAGCAAAGCTTATAGATGCTTCAATAAGAGATTGAGAAAGATTATTTAAAGTGCAAATGTAAAAGTTGATGAAGATATGCACATATTAGTTGAAATAAGTGAAGTTGAACCAAATTAACCTATCTGTAGACAAGAACAAGAAGAGAAAAAGGAAGAAGAAGAACTGATTGAAGAAGACAAAGCTCTGGAACCTGCTCCTAAGACTCCAAAATATGTACAGAAAAATCATCTGGAAGAACAGATAATTGGAGACAAAATTGAAGGTGTAAAGACAAGAAGCAAAGTGGTAGCAGTTGAGGTAAATTTGTGTTTACTTTCCAAGATAGAACCTAAAATAGTGTGTGAAGCATGCAAAGATGAAAATTGGGTTAGAGCAATGAAAGAGGAGTTACAACAGATAGAGAAAAATTAGACATGGGAATTATTTCCTAGACCGGTAAACAAGAATGTAATTGGTACAAAATGGGTATTCAGGAATAAGTTGAATGAGAATGGTGAAGTAGTAAGAAACAAATCAATGCTTGTGTGCAAAGTTTATTATAGGTTGTAGGAATAGAATTTGAGGAGACATTTTCCCTAGTGGCAAGAATGGAGGCTATTCAATGTTTTTGGCATTTTCTTCTCAAAAAGATTTCAAGGTATACCAGATGGATGTTAAGTCTGCATTCATGAATGGAGAATTGGAAGAAGAGGTGTACATGGAACAACCAGAGGGATTTCAGTTATTAGATTAACCAAACATGGTTTGTAAGTTGAAAAAGGCATTGTATGTACTCAAACAGACTCCTAGAGCATGGTATGCAAGGTTGGATAGGTATTTGACACAACAAAGGTTTAGCAAAGGCTCCGCAAACAATAATCTCTATTTCAAGGTTGAAGGGAAAAAAATGTTGATAGTGGTTTGTTAAAAGGTGCAAGACAACTGAGAGGGGGGTGGTGAATCAATTTTCACAAAATTCAAACTTAAAACTTCAACACTTATCAATTCCACAACCACACTATTTTGTTATTAAGTATGAACATGAAACACAAATAATAGAAAGTAAAATAAACACAATGAACACCATATTTTTATGTGGAAAACCCAATAAGGGAAAAACCACGGTGAGGATTAAATCACAATATAAAGAGATAGCAATTTAAACCGAATACAAAGGCTCACTGCCAAGGGCTCACTGCCCAGAAGAGGACTCACTGTCCAAATACAAAGGCTCACTGCCTACAAAAAGGACTCAATGTCCAATAGGAAGGCTCACTTCCTACCGATACAAAAGAGAACTAAAGATCCACCACAAAAATTTACACACATCCACATCTTTGATTAGAAGATTGTAGAAACCTTCAGCTCACTGCCTTTAGGAATCTAACACAATGAAGTACTACTACCTCAATTCACTTTCACAAACTTCTACTCTTTTGATTTGTGGCTTAATTTGTCACTTCACATCACTATACAATTCTTCCCAATTCAACTTGCATTATACCATCTTCAACCTTAGAAACTTTCTCCAAGGTCGGCCACATACACCTCATTTCATAAATTCAAATTAGGTCGGAAACTCAACATTCTCGCGGTGGAAAGGAATGAGAGTGGACTAATAAAAATAGTTAACCAAGACCAAAAATAATGTCTTGGATTAGCCACATGCTTCCTTAATTAACTTTAATTCTGCAAATGAAGTGTAAACACCAAGTCATCCAAACCTAATGAAAACACAAATGAACATTGATGTACACACTTCCCAACAAGAAGATGACAAGTGGACGATGCACCATGCTTCATTATGCATGAGAACACATCTTAGGTTCCTTCAAATACATTTGCAACAAGTGCAACAATCTTTGGACACCAAAATCCTTCCATCAGTTCATCTGGACTGTGCAAACACATACAAAAACTCTGAAACTTGACTTTTGGCTTACCAAACCACACACATCTTTGCCAAAACCAAGAGAACACCAATATAAGACACATTCTACATCTACATGATCTGAAACATAAGATCGAAGGACTTTGGAGAAGAAACATTTCTCCTAATCACAAAAAGCTAACTCTGCCAGAACAGTTCACACACTGGTGAACGTAACTTTCACATCCCATCAAATCAGAAGCTACAACTCAGGAGATATCACCACTAGATCACCATTAGAAAACCTTCAAATCTGCACAAGCATAGGATCAACATAGGAGAAATGTGGAGCACATATTGGAGCAGATTCTGAACACACTCATAACTTTGACTTCTGGGTATGTGCAAGATCATCATGGAAAAAATAGGCCCTTAAGTGATAAAAAAATTAGAAAAATCAGAGTTAGGCAACTTGACGTAAAAAATTGAATAAGTTATCTATATTATTTCAAAAATATGTAAGAATAGAATCTGTAGCAAATTGAATTTAGTTTCTAAACTACTAGGTTTATTTATTAAAAAAAATATCTATTTGGTGAAAATTTGAAATTTCAATGTAGTAGTACGTAAATTTTAGGGAAAAAATAAGAAGTAGGTGTCTGTCTGACGACCCTAACCACAATAAAAGGATAATATTTTTCATAAAATTTTAGATATAAGTAGAGGAATCATGTCCCAATGTGATGCATATTTTTTTCTAATTTTTCCAAGTAAATAATTAATTATGAATTTTTATTAAAATTTTTAAAAATATAAAACTTCATTATGTCCGACCACCTTAACTTGGTCAAAACTTCATGAAATTCATTTTTTTTTTTTAATCTTATATTATGTGAAGCATAGAATGTGACATGTTTCAAATTCAAAAATGTGATCTTGTTTAAGCTATAGATGTTTTTCAATGACCTATCAATCAGGACTTTAGTCATAATTCAAATAGAAAATAAATAATAATTATTTACTAAATTCAAAATAAAGAATAATTTATATTGGTGGAAAGCTGAGAATCTCCTTTAAAAACCCTTTTCGTTTCATCAATTTTGGGTAAAAAAAAGGTTGTCAGCCACATACCCTACACATACCCATCATATTGCCACTTTTTGGCCCATCATGATCCTGCACATACCCTTCTCTCTTTATTAATTTTCTCAAAAGCACTTGGAAACTCATCAATTCAACACATTTGCAACATCATAAGGATAGCTCCATGTACTCACAACATCTCAATAGTATCTCAACTATACATGCACAATCTGCAACATACTGAACTGTGTTGACATCAATGACAACATTAATGACAACATCACCAAACTTGCTCATAATTGCAACAATCTCCCCCTTTTTCATTGATGGCAACACATGATGCAAAAAACCATCAAAGACAACATCCTACACAGTATTCCGGAAGGACACCTTCTCTTCGCCTTTTACATCAATGGAAAAGATAAAAAACTATGATCACTCCCCCTTAGGAGTGCACCCATTTAACTCATATTACAACAATGAAAACCTCTTTTTCTCCCCTTGTAGAGTAGACCCATTCATCATTCCAGATAAATGAAGCATCTATGAATTCACTAGATCGATGCACCTTCATGTGCACCTAGTTCGGAGGGCCAAGGACCCCCAACCTCTCCCTAAGATACTCAAAAGTATCCTTCAGAAGATCCTTAGTAAATATATCTGCAATTTGTTCCTTTTTTGTCACATACTCCAACTTGAATTCATTCTCCAACACTTTTTCTCTCAGGAAATTATATTTGATAGATATGTTTTTTGTTCTTGAATGCATAACTAGATTCTTTGAATTTTTTATAGCACTTGTGTTGTCATAGAAAATAGGAATAGGCTCATCACATATTACTCCAATGTCTTTCAGAGTTTGCTTCATCCACAAAACCTATGTGCAGCAAGATGCTACAACAATATATTTTGCTTATGTAGTGGATAAAGAAACAGAGTCGTGTTTCTTACTCAACCAAGGAACCAATATTCCATCAAGAAAGAAAACACCTCTACTGGTACACTTTTGGTCATCCACACAACTAACCCAATCTGCATTGGTATAAGCACTCAAGGTGAAATCAACACCCTTGGGATACCATAAGCCATAATCCGGTGTACCTTTAAGATATCTAAATATCCTCTTTACAACTATAACATGTTCCTCTTTAGGATCTGCTTGAAATTTGGCAACTAGAAATATTGCATGCATAATATCTAGTTTGGTAGCAGTAAGATGTAATAGCCCACCAATCATAGATCTATATTTGTTTTGATCAGTTTTAGTAGATTAACCATCCTTACTCAGCTTACATTCGGTTACCATAGGAGTACTAACCGGTCTGGAGTCACATTCCAAACTTCAACAACTCTTTTACATACTTAGATTTGAAATGAATATCCCCTTATTAGTTTGATTTACTTGAAGACTAAGAAAGAAATTCAACTCACCAATCATGGAATTTTCAAATTCTTTTTGCATTTCTTCTCCAAATATTTTACACATGCCTTCATTTCCACCAAAGATGATATCATCAACATATATTACCACTATTAACATTTTGTTACCTTGCACTTTGAAGTAAAGATTGTTGTCAACAGAGCCTTTGTTGAATTCTTGCTTTGTCAGGTATCTATCCAATCTTGCATACCAAGGTTTGGGAGCTTGCTTCAGTCCGTACAATTCCTTCTTCAACTTACAAACCATATCTAGTTTGTTAGATAACTGAAATCCTTCAGGTTGTTCCATGTATACTTCTTCCTCCAATTCACCATTAAGAAATGTTGACTTGACATCTATTTGATATACTTTGTAATCCTTGTGGGCAGAAAATGCCAAAAACATTCTAATTGCTTCCATTCTAGCCACAGGGGAAAATGTTTCTTCAAAGTCTATGCCTTCAACTTGTGAGTATCCTTTGCATACAAGTCTTGCTTTATTCCTTATAACTTCACCATTTTCATTCAACTTATTCTGGAACACCCATTTTGAACCAACTACATTCTTATTCATGGGTCTAGGAATAAATTCCCATGTTTGATTATTTTCTATTTGTTGCAACTCTTCTTTCATAGCTTTCATCCAACTCTCATCGTCACATGCTTCACTCATAGACTTAGGTTCAATTTTAGAGAGTAAACACATATTTACCTCAGTTGCTACTTTACTTCTTGTCTTTGCACCTTCACTCTTATCTCCAATTATTTGTTCCTCTAGATGATTCTTTTGTACATACTTAGGAGTCTTAACGGCAGGTTCTAGTTCATTTTCTTCTTCAATCTATTCTTCTTCTTCTTCTTCTTCATTCTCCTTATTATCTTCAGATACATGTCCACAGATATGATTATTAGGTTCAAATTAACTTATCTATATAGGTTTGTGCATGTCTTCATCAACTTTCACATTAGTACTTAAAACAATCTTCCTCAATCTTTTATTGAAGCATCTATATGTTTTTATGGTTGTAGAGTACCTATGAAAAAAGTTCCTTCATCACATCTAGCATCAAAATTTCCAAGATTTCCATCATCCCTTTAAATGTAACATCTGCTTCCAAATACCTTGAAGTACTTCACAGTAGGAGTCTTACCAGTCCATAACTCAAAAGGAGTCTTTGTGTTGTTGCCTCTAATATGAACTCTATTAAGAACACAAACAACAGTGTGTATTGCCTCTCTTCAGTAGGCATCCGGTACATTTGATTCTTTCATCATGGTTCTTGCAACTTCCTGTACCGTCTGATTTTTCCTCTCAACTACCCCATTCTACTGAGGGGTTCTCAGAGCAGAAAATTGTCTTTTATGCCATGTGATGTTCACAAAATGTATTAAATTCACTGGAATTGAATTCTCCACCTCTATCAGATCTCAAGCATTTGATTTTCAAATTCACTTCATTTTCCACTGTTTCTTTGAACACTTTAAACCTATCCAGAGTCTGAGTCTTCTCTCTAAGAAAAGCAACCCATGTCATTCAAGAATAATCATTAATAAGGAGCATGAAATACTTGTCACCGTTCAGGCTTCCTATTCTAGTTAGACCATAGAGGTCAGTATGAATTAATTCCAGCATTCCGGTAGTAGAATGCTCTTTTCCCTTAAAGTTGCATCTTGTCTATTTCCCTAATTGACAACTTCTGAAAATAGTATTAGCAAGCTTTGTGATTCTAGGTAGACCTCAAACAACATCTCTTGAATTGATTCTGACTAGATTATCAAAGTTTACATGTCCCATCCTCTGGTGCCATAACCAACTTTCACTGACTTGAGATACAAGGCACTGACCATAAACTCCCTTAAGTTGATAGATGTTTCCATGAGTTCTCCTTCCAGCAGCGACCATATCTACAGATCCTTTTTTGATTTCACAAGTATTATTCTGAAACACAAGTTTAAAACCATTGCTACACATTTGTCCAACACTCAAAAGGTTATGCCTCAAACCCTTTACATAATATACATCATCAATGTTGTGTACTCACTAGTACAAAAACAACAATATATGACTAAATAAACTACTAAAAATTGCATATATGTGACTAATTTTGGTCACGTGACCATTAGTAGTTTATTGCCGGTCATTTATAACGCGACCAAATTTATGACTAAACTATTTTAGTCATTGATTTGGTCATTGATTTGGTCATTGATTTAGTCATTTATTTAGTCATATATTTTAGTCATTAATTTTAGTCACGTGACTATTTTAGTGGTTTATTTGTAGTCATTTATAACACCACCAAATTTATGACTAAACTATTTTAGTCATTTATTTAATCATTGATTTGGTCATTGATTTAGTCATTAATTTAGTCATTTATTTAGTCATGGTAGTGATTTGTTCAGTCATATATTTAGTCATTAATTTAGTCATTGATTGTTGTTAACTGGTCATTTGTTTAGTCATGGTAGTCATTTATTTAGTCATTACTTTAGTCATATTTAGTCATTAATTTAGTCATGTATTAAATCATGTAAGTCATTACTTTAGTCATATATTTAATCATTACAAATCAAATCTAACTTGATTAATCTTCATAAATTAATGCATATAAACTTCAAGTATCATAGGTATTCAAATGTTGAAGAAGCACCATGAAATGACGACTAATTTTTTTGAACAAATATGATTGATAAAACACAAACACAAACAACACAGTATTTATGAGTGGAGAAAAAACCACTCTAAAAATTTGCTTTATTAAGCCTCATTGGAAAATAAAAATCTCATTGGTTACATTCAATGTCTCAGTGACACTGTACAACTTACTGACACTATATAAACAAAATACTCTTATTTTTATATACTTATACTATTTTCCCCTTCCTTAATTGCAGTCCTTTTGGAAGGGAAACGACCTCCTATAGGGGCTTGACCCATTTAATCCCCTTGCAAATCCACAGCTTTCCTGCCGCTATTAGTTTCAGCTCCTCCAAACTCTTCCTCGTTGGTATTCACCTTTTACTTCTCCAAATTGGAGCTACAACTTGAAATAAGGTTTCAAAATTAGTACGTTAAAAACATATTTGGAAGTATATTTTTATCAGATATTGTAGTTGCAAGTTCCACTAATTATAATAAGATAAATAGTTTTACCTTTTTGCATTAACTAATGCAATTTTGATAACTTTTAGAGGATCGACAATGCTAGCCTTTATCATATCAACATACTCAACTGCAAGTTGCAACACAACATTAAACTTATTAATTAGACTCAACATATAAGAAGAAAAAGAAACTTCAAACATTATCAATTTAGTTTCCTCGTAGCATACAATAAATAAATGATCATCAACAATAAATATTTTAACATTTTTTTTATGACAAAGTAACATACAAATAGGGAGAGGGGAGTAAAATCACTTTGATGCAAAAATAAATTGTACTAAACATAAAAGCATACTTTAGAAAAGTGAAAATTACTCAAATAGTAAAAATAAACTTAGAAAAAAAATACCTGAGCAAGTGAAAGGTCCAACCGAACATGATGAATTAGCTCTACAAGAAGTCTATATGCCAATGGCCTTAGAGTTTCAAAGCAAGCTCATCCAGTCCCTACTAAAACCCTGAAACAAAACATTGCAAGTACATTACCATAACTAAAATATCAAGAAAAGAAGTTAACTAAGATAACAAATCTTCACAAGCCACAATATTTATAACCAACTCAATCCATCACAATGAAAATTGAGAGAGTCAAACTAACAATGCATATGCTAGGAGATAGCAGTTGATTTGACTCTAAAGATGAATATGAATTTGACAAAGAAGAAATATTACATTAGGTGAATGTTCAAAAGAAAGAAGGTACACAACCCAAAGTCTATTACATTCAGAAATGGGCAAAGATGAAATGATGAAACCTGCATACTTTGTGGAAGGTACGAGATCAACAAACATGAACAAAACAAAAGTAGAATAAGGAGTTGGCCATTCTATCTAAATGAAATTGAAATAGAGTACTATTCCACAGTGTATCAAAGTGACACAATATAAGGGAATGATTGCCTTGATGGATTTGAAGGACTAAACAATGCAGCCTGGATCTGAATTTCCAGAAGAAAACCATATGCAAAATGAAATACCACCCACACAAGAGTTAAACTTAGGTGCTAAGGGTGAAGCAAAGATAATTATAATTGGAGCATAATTCAATCAGGAATCGGTAAGAGCATCTACTCAGTTTTTAACCAAGCACAAAAAGGTTTTCAAATGGGCACACAGATTTAAAGGGACTACTGCAAGATTTGTGTGAGCGTGGTATTGATCTCATACCTAGAGCTTTGTTGTATTGACAAGACCATACCCAATGAACCCTAGGTATGCAGTAAGTTTGTATAAATAAATTAATAGAATGTTGGAAGCAAGCATGATATGCAATGTATCTAAAATTGATTGGTTGTCACCAGTGGTGTTAGCAACCTAGAAGTTAAAAAAATTAAATTGAAAATGTTGAGATTTTTGAAGTTCAAATGTTGTACAAAGTTAAAACCAGAATCCATGGAATAGTACAACTGAAATATTGTACTTTGATATACTGTGGAATATTTAATATTGTTCATATTTAGTGAAATATTTAATCTTGTTCATATTTAGTTAAATGTGTATGAAATATTTATGGCTTTTATGGACAATTGATGAATCCATGGAATGAGGGAAATCATTTAAGGGAATAATCTCATAGCATGCATTTATGTCAGTCATTGCAAGTGTCTTTGAATCCAAATAAAACTCAATTGCTCATAAGCCTTGTACCATATGGAAAATTATTGCATCATGTGCTTAGTGAAGCTCATATTGATGGATTGCAAAGCACCAAATATGTACAAAAAGTACATATTGTTCCAAAAAATATTGGGCATTATGGAATATTTATGAAGAATTTCATAGAATTATCACATCCATTATATTATTTGTTAAAAAAATTGTACATTTGAATGGTAATGTAAGCTATTGAGAAAATAAAAATTAATTTGTTGGGTTTTCTGATTTTTTAATAACCAAATTGGGACATAGAGTATAATATTCATATGCATGCCTCAAAATATTCCATTGGTTAGCATTTGCAGAAGAGGTAGTGCATAAATTAGAGTCTTAGACCATCCATTACATTTGGAAAATTGATTGTTCAGCAAAACAGAAAATAATTATACCACAATGAATAGAGGAACCCTACAAAGGTATTTAGTGCAAAAATGATAAATCCCAACACTATCTCTTAGAAAATCCATTTATGTTTTTTATGGATCACCAAGCATTGTTGTTCTTGATTTATAGACCTTTCATACATGCCACCACTTAGCTATAGCAGTTCTTATAGGAATTTACATTTTGTATGGTGGTATGGAAAGGAAAGAGCCATTTTCTTTAGATGGAATCAATGACAATTATCAAGACTCGTGCCTATTTTGTATAAAAAATTGCCAAAATAGTATAAATACATCAGGTAATACTTGAATTAACTATAGAATTTCCACTAGAAATGCTTATCAACTGGGAGTCAGATACATAAGTGTCATTGGCTTAAGAAGAATGCCTCAAAGAGATGTCATCTCATGGAATGAAATGATTGATTGCAAAATGTGCACAAAATGGATTTTGCAAGGAAACTCTCAAAATCTTTAAATTAATGGATCACTTTGGAACACATCCTAACATTCTATTTTCAATGGAATCTGGGAGGTTATTTAAACTTTTACACCCTTCTATGTTCAACTGTTGTAGTTGTGATAGGTTGCCAATGAATATCATTCAAGCTTATCACATGCAGCTTTAAAGATAGCCCATATATTCTCTTTTTTTGTTGAAAAAGAAAGAGGTTGTTACAATAAATTGGAGAAAAATCAAAGTGCTTTCAAATTTTCTCTTCGCTCAAAATATAGAACTAAAACACTGAATGTATATTCATCCACATTCCTCCCTCCATGGAACCCTAGGCAAAAGAATAATATAACTAAATGGAAAAAAGCACTGTTGTCACTAAAGTGTGCACCCTTGTTGAGCTGATAGAGTCACTCAGCCACCTTGTGAAACATGAGATGATCTCCCTAAGTGTGGGCTCAGATGCTAGAGATCAACCTCCACAGAGGGTTGGTTCCCTTGGAAACTTCACCTAATTACCCTATCCTACTGTTGTATGCTGAAAAAAGGGTGAGAAGGAAACATGAAATGAAACCTATGACTCAAAAAGGTGATGCACCAAAATGATCTCAAATCTACAATGTTGTTTCAACTCACAACATGATTAAATGAACAAGTTGTTTCATGCACAACTCAGGTTTCTACATACTTATACATTAGTATTTCATAGGAAAGATGAAGTTTTCTCAATCCTAAAAGGAAAAATTAAAAACAGATGTTTTCACAATTAGAAGTTGTTCAAACTATTGTCATAACCTATGACCTGCATAAGACATGCATATCTCTGCAAAAAGGTGCTGAAGGAAATGAGACATACATTGAGGATTTATATGAAATCACAAAAAATACATCAATCATTTATATTTGCACACAAAATACAGATTAGAGAAGGCAAAATAATTGTCTTTTATTGATCCAAAGAAGTGTTACATACAGCTGTGCAAGCTTGAAAATGGAGTTACAAATCTGCTCCAGCTTGAAAGAACTCTGAAAACAAGTTACAATGCAAAGCTAAGAGAGAAAGAACTAGAGAAAAATCTGCCCTTAGGCTTGCTTATAAGCTGCTCAACAGTTGCTAAATAATAGGAACATGTGTTTGCATCAGCTTGTTGGGTCAAACTTCTTTGAACATCCAAATAAGTTACCCCTACTTTGCAGCCCCTTAAAAAGCTCCAAAAAGGTGTTTGACTGAAGAAAAGTTGTTATTTTGACCTTGTCTATCAACCAAGTTCCTTGAACAGCTCCTAAATGCCCTCAAAAGGTTCAAAACTGAGTCAAAACTGCCCTATATTCTCTCAACTTGTTGCATAGCTCATTCAATCTGCTCCTAGATACTTGCCAACTGCTCATGACTGCCCATTACTTCCTTTAAAGTTTAAACTATTTTGACTTTATCTCCAAGTTCGTAGGACATATGGAAAAGGTCTTGGGAATGATTAAATGCCCTAGGAGGGCATAGGATAAGCTCCTTTAATGCATTTTCAATTGCTTTATGACTCCTTGAAGATGGTTTGTCATACTTATGACCTTCATATGAGACTGTCATCTACTATCTATCATCACGACTGCCCTGTTGATATTTGACTCCGATCTGGGTTATAAGCACTAGCATCAACATTATGCTACCTGAGGACTCTAACAATGCCTTGGCACTATCATTGTTGAGTATTGACTTCATTGTTTCATGACTGTCATAGTAATGGCTCTTGTCAGTTATGATTAAACCCCCTACCACTTACAACTGTCATGAATGCTACTTGTCAACAATATGAAAGCTATTGTTTTCAAGATTTGGACAGTACTGCCATCACAATGTATGTGTTTGGCACTTGAAGAATTGAACACCCTCTTGACAGTCCCTATGATGCTCTGATAACCCTCTTAAATAGTGGACTACATATATAAAAGACTTAATAAGGCTTCCATTACTATACCTTATTCATTAGTCTTCTCTTGCAAACACTTTGAAATACTGTCATGGATTTTGTCTTCCTCCTTTGACTGTTCTTTAACCTCTATCATGTTTTCATGACATGATTAACATCTTCTTACATCACTTTCTTCACACATGACAAGATTGCAGGTATGGGTACCATCCTGGAACTCAACTCTCTCATCATCAATGCATGAAACTATAGCAGGATAGCTATTACTAATAGAAGCTACAATACCAATGTATGGTTCCTCCCTATATACTCAATTTCAAGCCTTCCTACAGCTCTTATTGCCTTCATCAAGTTGCTGGGAAAGAGTACAGAACAGGCTACAAAGTTAACAATTTTGCTCCACCCTTCCATGAATATCTTTGAATGTCAACAGCCTATCTAAAGTCACTTTTTTCTGCATATGTTTCATCAGATGCCATAGGTGCAGTGTCACAATAGTGTCATCACTGGAAATGTCTTCCCCAACTCCACATCTTAGCTGAATGTTTCTACATTCTTTTAAAATCCATGTGATATGTGTTTGAAGATCCTAAGCCTTCTTTAGGGCAATACTATAATTAGACTCTCTCTTACACATATCAGCCTTCTCTGTCCACTGTCACTTTTTGGGGTTTCAGTAGGGTTTTTAGTGGCAAGTCATCCTGTTCGGATGCATCATATCCTTGAGAAGCCCCAACCAATTTCTTATTGTTCTACTACAGTGGCTTCCACTACCCCTCTGTTCTTTTCCATTTACTAATCCCATCAGCTTCATCATTACCCAAAGCATCAGCAATGCTTTGTTGTGTGGAATTATCTCTTTGCTTTTCTATTTGTTCATATCATATAATAACTAACTTGTACTAATAGAGTTGCACTCTCTATTAGTAATTAATAGTATATGAATGGCTAACAATATGAAGAGCCTCTTTGACCTCTAAGGCTAGAAATACAACCTTATCTTCCCACGACTATCATATGAATATGTTAACTGTGCATTCTTTTCTCTTCAGCAATGTATCACTGTCACATGCTCTAATGCCCTTAAGAGGTACTATCACTTGAGTTTGTCCTTTGTCATTGTTTGTATCTTGATAGAAATCTTGCTTGCCTACCCAGCATCATAAAAGACCTCTGCTCTAGTGTCATTAGCTCACTGTAGTTTGTTATCGTCTCCCTTAAGACTCTCCTTTTCTTGTTCACTAAACCAGCTCTGAAGTCTTCAACCTATGTTCTTATGCATTCAAGATTTCCCTTTGTATCACTCTCACTCCATATAATATCATGACTATAAGAATTTCTCTGTCACTTTGCTTGATCATAGCTACTAGCCTACTACCCCTATGAAGCCCAAAATAACTGTGGTTATGAATGATGACTGTCCCTAAGTATCATAAGCAAGTTGTTGTCCTACTTGACTTCCCTCATGAATGACTTAGGGTTTCATGCTTATGAGTGCAGGTGACAATGAACATGGTCTGTCCTATGATTGTGATATGTCTTGACAATACTTTGAACCTGACCCTTATAGTCACAGGGTTCACTGCCTTTTCTGCCCCTTCTTCTGTACCTTAGACTGTGATCACTGTTTTTACCTTTATCATTTTGAAATATGGTTGTCCATAATCTGCTACTCACACTAAATTGCATCCTTTCATCTGCTTTAACATACAATTCTTTTGGTGAACCACATGCTTCCTCCAAAGGACTGCAGATATCAAATTTCTTGCTTGATTTTCTTCCTGAGACACTATCATTATCCTTCTCTAAATCTGTGGATGACAAAGGTCATGAATGAGATCTTGCAAGATTTTTTTGGTGATCCTTCATCATTCTAGACTTACTAACTTTATCAACAGTACTCTTTTTCTTAGGTAGCAGTAGCATCCACTAGTCTGCCTTTCACTGAGATTTGTCCTTTAAGGATATCTGCCATTGTTATTGACTTTGTCAGAGACACAGTGAGTTTTCCAAACCCTATGATCCAAGTACTTTGTCAGCACTCACTGAATGGATCAGTTGCTTTGAATTTCAAACTTTTTCTTCTCTTCAAGTTTATGATATGGACCAACTCCATTTAAGATAATGTCAACCCTTAAGTTGGAGGTCCCAACTTGCACTGGTAAGTCTGATTTTGTAGTGCCAACTTTAGCTTTCTCTTCATCCAGTACATGTTTCAACACACCATGTCGAAGAAAATGATCAATCGCAGACAACAATACTTTTTCTTGAGGGAACTGTCCCTGTGTTTTCAAATGTTGAAACAATGCCTGGTAAGGAGGAAACTATGGGAAAATGGCAAGAAGCCTTGCTATCATCCATCTATCTAGGAATCTTTTCTTCAACTTTATTTGATATTCTATTCTTAGACAATCCAATTTTGAAATCATCAATCTCTTCTCCCATGTAAGATCTTTCTGCTTAATAATTCCTCCTTCCAACTCCTGTATTCTTTACTTAGGCGGGTCCTTCATCATCTGAACCCAAAAGAACCATTCTTCCATCAGCTAAACAAGAGGAGGAATCTGCACTAGAGTCATATATAAAGTGTGCCATTTTTGTTAAGGAACAGTGGAATACAGTCACTCAAAGCTACCTAAAGGCTTTGAAACATGGAGAAAGAATGCATAAAATCCTAGAGATCTTCCTTATTCAACAATCTCGGAAGAGTATGTTCATTCTCCTTCTGCAAAAAATAAGTATCATACAAGGTGACCTCTTTTCCACTATGACTTGTACTCTGACATTCTTCCTTGTCAAAATATTTCAATTAATGAAGTACTCTGGAACATATGCTGATAATTTAAGCTTTGCTTGTGTTCTATATGCATGCAACCATGCAAGTTTAGTGGATGAGGACTGTACATACTTCACTACATGAGTAACCCTTATTGCATTACACCTACAGGTGATCATTATGTTTGCATGGTTGACCTTCTTGCTCGAGCTGACTATCTTGAAGACACTCTACATTTTATCATTAAGATGCCAGGATGTGTTTTTTGGGTGCCTATAGATTGTATATGAACATTGATTAAGTAGGCCCAACCTATGAATGTAGCCATCAATTATGTAGGCCCAACTTGTGGTGGGTAGCATTGGTGCATGCATGCAACACTTGCCATATTGATACTAATATTAGGTGACTATCAAGTATAATGACCTAGATTTATAACCTAATATTAGTATCAATATGGCAAGTGTTGCATGCATGCACCAATGCTACCCACCACAAGTTGGGCCTACATAATTGATGGCTACATTCATAGGTTGGGCCTACTTAATCAATGTTCATATACAATCTACAGGCACCCAAAAAACACATCCTAGCATCTTAATGATAAAATGTAGAGTGTCTTCAAGATAGTCAGCTCGAGCAAGAAGGTCAACCATGCAAACATAATGATCACCTGTAGGTGTAATGCAATAAGGGTTACTCATGTAGTGAAGTATGTATAGTCCTCATCCACTAAACTTGCATGGTTGCATGCATATAGAACACAAGCAAAGCTTAAATTATAAGCATATGTTCCAGAGTACTTCATTAATTGAAATATTTTGAGAGCATCCTTACCAAATCCATGTTGTGCATATCCTACAATCATTGCAATCCATGAGATGGCATCTCTCTGCGGAATTTGCAACTACAACATCTAATAAAATTCCTCTATTCTTTATGCTTTTATGGATGTCGATACCTTGTTTTCATGCTCCTATTTTGGCTCAAGCAGAGAGAATGCTGACAAAAAATTGTGCAGTCTGGTTTTACACCTGCCAATCACATTTTCTTGAAAGTTTCTAATTTTTTTTATAAAACTAAAATCCATTTTGTGGTTGTCCTGCAATCATCGCATTCCATGAGATAACCTCTCTTTGAGGCATTCTTTCAAAGAGTTTACATTCATTTTCTATGCTTGCACATTTTGCATACATGTCTACTAGAGCATTTCCAACTATTATATATGAAAAAAATCCTCTTCCATTATGCTTTAGTGAATGTTCATACCCTTTTCCAAAGCTCCCATTTTGGCACAGGTAGGGCGAAGGCTATTTAAACCTCTGCAACTTCCTATTATATTCAAGTGTTGCAGTTGTGAGAGGTTGACAATGGAATTGGGGTGGTTATTTAAACCTCTGCAATTTTCTATTTTCAAGTGCTGCAGATGTGACATGTTGCCAATGGAATCAGGAAGGTTATTTAAACCTCTACAGTCTTCTATGTTCAAGTGTTGCAGCTATGACAGGTTGCTAATAGAATCAGGGGGTTATTTAAACTTTTACACATTTCTATGTTCAAGTGCTACAGTTGTGACAGGTTGCAAATGGAATGAGGGAGGTTATTTAAATCTATAGACCCTACCATGTTCAAGTGCTGCAGTTGTGACAGGTTTCCAATGGAATCAGGAAGGTTATTTAAACATTCACACCCTTCTATGTTCAAGGTTGCAGCTGTGACAGGTTGCCAATGGAATCAAGGAAGTTATTTAAACCATGAAAATATTTTAGTTTCGAATGTTGTAGCTGCAATAGATTGTCTATAGAATCAAGGAGGTTATTTAAACCTTTGAAACTTCCTATTATGTTCAAGTGCTACATTTGTGATTGACAATGGAATCAGGGAGGTTATTTAAACCTCTACAACTTATTATTTTCAAGTACTGTAGACGTGACAGGTTGCCAATGGAATAAGGAAGGTTATTTAAACCTCTACAATCTTCTATGATCAAGTGTTGCAGCTATGAAAGGTTGCCAATAGATTCAAGGAGGTTATTTAAACTTTTACACCATTCTATGCTCAAGTGATGCAGTTGTGACAGCTTGCCAATGGAATCAGGGAACTTATTTAAACCTCCACACTCTATTATATTCAAGTGTTGCAGCTTCAGAGAAGCATGCAAAATTCAAATCCAGCTAGAACATCACAAAAAGAGGGAAGCTCAACTACATATAACTGACCAACAGTTAGTCTCATTCCAAAACCTGCCAAACCCATGTTCTTGCAAAAAGATGAAGAAACTAAACCTATGACAACCATTGAAAAGGAGTACACATAATCTTTAAGGAGTATCAAAGTGAAGCACAAGATTTCAAAGCTACAGTATCTTTTGTTAATTATTTGGAGATACTCAGTACGAAGCTTCAAAACTAGAAATGCCAGAATAGTACCCAAAAAGACAACAAAAAGGAATTGAAGCAGAAGGTAAACAATTTGAATGCTCCTACTTTTGATGGTAGTGGCAATGAATTCTTGTACCAAGAAAGGGTTTTTTCAATGATCACGAAATTAGCATTGCATGTTGAATGCAATGTTTCAATATTTGAAAGAGATATTCTAGTGGTTTCTAGCAGTGTCCAAGAAACATCAAACATCTATCAAGATTTCAATCCTTGAAAAGATGGAGCCATTACCATGTGAGTTTTGAGCATGCATCAAATGAATCAGAATAGTAGCAGCTGTAACAAGTAGCAGGCAACAAAAGAGTATATTGTGCAGTATTTGCCTGAGCAGTTTGCAAAGGACTTCTTGGGGTTCAATGTCTCATGCATCAAGGGTGCAGCCATCTATCATGATATTATAAAGATACTAGCCTTGCCTCTTATCATAGTTGACAAAGGAGCAGAAGATTTTGAGCCTCAACTATCACTAGCAATTGGACTGAGCTTGCAACATTTGATTGGTATGGTAAACGATATAATTTGTGGAAATTAGAATAAAGTTCCTTTCTCTCAAGTCCAAGATGACTAAGTATGATACTTCATCATTGATCAAGGATATTATGATAGTCATAAAGACAATTGCCTAAGTTGTCATTTTGGTCTCCACTCCCAAACCCCCTCATTGTAATCAAGTTTCTTATGTGACATGAGATCCCAAAAATTACTGTTTTGAAGAAATGTCAAAAATATAATAAGTATTATTTGTTGTAGTATTTCTAGGTTTGTTACTATGTATGTTTTTAGTTTGGGTCTTAACATTTGAGTATTTTCAAAAATATATGCCTATTGATGTTAGTGGATGCAAAGGATAAATGTGTAAGTTTGTTTTCTTCATTACCCAATTCATGGGACAATCTTCTTAGGACAATTAGTAGTACATCTTCTAAGTTAAACACTTGATGAAGTTGTTGCAGCCCTACTAAATAGAGAATTAAGAAGAAACCATAGAGGATTTCTCTAAAGGTGCCCTCTTTGCAAAAGGTCAATCCAAAGAAAAAGAGGGGTAAGAAAAATCCAGAGATAAGAAGAAATATAAATCAAAAGGTAAGTCCAAATCTAGGTAAATTATATTGGCTCTTGTACTTCAAAGATGAAATGTTACAAGGCAAAGGATTGGTGTGACACAAACGACTAAAGTTTTAAAAGATTGTATTCATAAGTGACAAACAACTTGGTTTTCCAAATGGATACATCCTCTCACATTTGATGAATAAGTGACAAACATCTTGGTTTTCCAAATGGATACATCCTCTCACATGGTTGGTTAGGACTGAGTGGTCCAATTTGGTACCAATATACTTTTTGATATTATTATATTCTTTTCTGAAACCACGTCTATTACTTTAAAAAACCAGGGGTGCTACATATGAGAGATCATCTTCCCACAAAAAAAAGAGAGCATCCCTGCATTACATCAATTTGCAATAATTCAACATCCTCTAATTGCAATGGGTGCTGAGTGGACCATTCATTATGAGATTTGGGTTCTTGTGAACCACTACTCATGAAACATGGGTCAATGAGTTTGACTCGAAAAACTACATGGTTGAATACAGTTGAATCCTGATAGCAATATCACTGTGGAAAATGCCTCCTTATCAATCAAACTACAGGCATACAGGTTGTAAGAATAAAAGTTATAGTATTGTAAATCCAACAGTAACCCAACTGGAAAAGCATCGCATAAAAAGTAGTAACTCTACAAGTTGTAAGGGTTGCGGAACTGTCACCAACCCTCACTGCATAATCTAAAAGAATAAGAAGTTACATACTTTAAGGATAGTGGAATTAAAATTCAATTGTGACTGACAAAGCAACGAGGTATACACATACATACATACATACATACATACATACATATATATATATATATATATATATAGATTTCCTATCAAACATATTGTACAGGACAATGTACATGCACTCAAGCTCTTTGAAATGAATCTGCACCATACACCATTTTGAGGGAATGTTTTGATTAGCCAATAAGGCTACATTTATTAGCACCTTTCACCTGAAAAGTTGTCTCACACCACACAAAACAACTTCCAAACAGTTGAAACATTCCTCGCCTCACATCTGAAAACAAATTTCAACTCACAACCAATATTTTTATTTAAAAGGCTACAAAAATCTTGTCCCAAGCTCAAGAATTTAGTAGCTCTAAAGCCCAATATTTTTAGACCTACTTTTCATTTATTATGAATAGACTGAAGCGGCAGCTGTATGGAGACTCATTTTGGTTCATCTCATTTTTTCTTAAATTCTTTCTTTGGTAGTGTTTTGTAATATTTTTTCCTGCAAACTGTAACCATTTTTCTCATCGGCATCATTGACATAGCACAACACAACTTATGTAAAATCATGAGGTAACTCACTATATATATATATTTCCTATCAAACATATTGTACAGGACAATGTACATGCACTCAAGCTCTTTGAAATGAATCTGCACCATACACCATTTTGAGGGAATGTTTTGATTAGCCAATAAGGCTACATTTATTAGCACCTTTCACTTGAAAAGTTGTCTCACACCACACAAAACAACTTCCAAACAGTTGAAAAATTCCTCGCCTCACATCTGAAAACAAATTTCAACTCACAACCAATATTTTTATTTAAAAGGCTACAAAAATCTTGTCCCAAGCTCAAGAATTTAGTAGCTCTTAAGCCCAATATTTTTAGACCTACTTTTCATTTATTATGAATAGACTGAAGCGGCAGCTGTATGGAGACTCATTTTGGTTCATCTCATTTTTTCTTAAATTCTGCTTTGGTAGTGTTTTGTAATATTTTTTCCTGCAAACTGTAACCATTTTTCTCATCGGCATCATTGACAGCACAACACAACTTGTGCAAAATCATGAGGTAACTCACTTGCCATGATTTCAATGAATTTTTTTTAGAAATTTGTACATGGCCAGATCACTTTTAATTTTTGTTGTGTTTTATTTCATTCTAAAACAGGTCTGTTGTTATCTGGTAAATGAAGGCATTGGTTATGTGGTTTTATCTGTGGATGTTTTCATATATAAAATTATTGTACTACAAAGTGTTAGACCCTTGTTTGTTTCTTCACATGGAGATATTTTGAACTGTGAAATGATCATTTGGTGGTTTAAAGTTTTTGTTTATTTTGTTTTCCTCTCCCTTGAGGTTATTTTTGTGACAATTTTCCTAACAGAATTATTTAGTATTGAATGTATTGTAGCTACTGCTGAAGCTGTAAATGCAATGATTTTCAGAGCTATTTTCATATAGAGTGAATAGTAGATATCAGATCATCTTCATATGTTAAACTTAATACATTCTTCTTTACAAATCTTATACATTGTACAGTACATGTTTCTACATAGTTTTGTGCCATTATACTAGCTCTTGTACTTCAAAGACCAAATGTTACAAGGCAAGGGATTGGCGTGACACAAACGACTAAATTTTTAAAAGATTGTATTCATAAGTGAAAAATAGCTTGGTTTTCCAAATGGATACATCCTCTCACATGGCTGGTTAGGACTAAGTGGTCCAATTTGGAACCAATATACTTTTTGATATTATTATATTCTTTTCTGAAACCACGTGTTTGTTACTTCAAAAAAATAAGGGTGATACATATGAGAGATCATCTTCCCACAGAAAAAGAGAGCTAGCATCCCTGCATTACATCAACTCGCAATAATTCAACATCCTCTAATTGCAATGGGTGTTGAGTGGACCATTCATTATGAGAGTTGGGTTCTTGTGAACCACTACTCATGAAACATGGGTTAATGAGTTTGACTCGTAAAACTACACGGTTGAAAATAGTTGAATCCTGATAGTGATATCACTGTGGAAAATGCCTCCTTATCAATTAAACTATAGGCATACAGGCTGCAGGAATACAAATTACAGTATTGTAAATCCACCGATATCCCAACTGGAAAAGCATCGCATAAAAAGTAGTAACCCTACGAGTTGTAAGGGTTGTGGAACTGTCACCAACCCTCACTAAATAATCTAAAAGAATAAGAAGTTGCATACTTTAAGGATAGTGGAATTAATGACTGACGAAGCAGTGAGGAAGTAACCAAGGGGAAAGCTGGGATGCCTAAATTTACAAGGGTATTATACTTTAAAATAACTAAATTTTAGAATGCTCGCTAGCTACAAGAAAAATTATTTACTCAGGCATTGATGTGCTTTAACTTATTCTGAAATCAAATGCATACATAGAATGCAATCCTCATTTCAGCGATGAGATGTATTGAGAATAAATATAATGATACAAGCACAACATGAATGATGAGTGGAATAGTAGATGAATTTGTTTAAACACTGACAAGCTTCATAGCCTAAGCAAGGATCCATAAAAATTCTTACCTATAATTTATACATGTTGTGCCAGTCATGCTTTATCAGAGTTTCTGCCCTTTACAGTCTCACCATAGCATTATCAACACCAAAAAATGTTGCAATTGTGGCCCTTTCTATGATGGGTTCTGTTAAAATTTCTAAAATAAAATAAAATAAAGATTATACACAAATTTAGTTTTCATTTTAAGGAGAAAAATTAACAAAATTGAAAAAAAAAATGATGGTAAGACAAAATAATTTAATGTCTCTGTGATATACATTTTACTTCAAAAATAAAATTACAATAGTGGGCCTACAAAAAAATACCTTGGAAAGTGACATTTACTTCAATTGCAAAATTTCTCCAACACCAGTGGTAAAAGGAATGGAAGATTAATAGCCATTGCCTTAATATGAAAGGATTTGCATTGCAATAGGCATCTCATGGTGATGCAGCTTGAAACTGGTAGAACTGATTGGTTGAAGGTTCGGTCCTTCTTGGTTAGAAGAAATAACCGAATGCCACTGCTGAAAGCAATAAAGGGTTAGTAGCCATTAAATAATAATGATAGGGTTTAAATTAAAATAGCGCATGAAGCATAAAAATAGAAATTACCTTCACCCTTCGGGTGTTTCCTTACTCTCCTACTGTTGTAACCAACCATTTCCATTTCATTCTCAAGAAGGCCATTTGAAAAAGCAATGGAAATAGGCAAATAGGGAATACACACAGACAAAAGCTACTTTAACTTGCTTGCGGCTGCCAACACCCTGTTCAACTGTATTAGCTACTTTTTCTTCAGCGAGAGAAAAAAGAAAATGCGTCTCAATTGAGGGAGAGAAAATGAATAAAGAGATGGAAATAAAAAAATTATTTTAGAAAAAGTATTTTTTTATTGTTTTAATTTAGGATAATTAAAAAATTAAGAAATATAATGTAAACATAAACTAGCAATTGTACCTTAGTGTGCAATGGGTAGGCAAAAGAAGTGTGGAAGTCAATTAAGATAAATGTTGATCTTATTTTGTACTATATAAAATTATAATAATTATTAATTATAAATTTTAATCATTTTATGTAATTAATAGTAATATTTAAAATATAATATATAATATTTAGTATAATTAATATATTTAAAATAGCATAAATAAAAACTTTCTTTAGTTCAAAAAATTGATTATATTTTGATTATATATTAAATATAAGTTAAATTCTTAAAAAATAATTATTTTTATTTTGCAAAAGTCAAAATATTAAAAAATATTTATTTTGCAAAAATCGTTATCTAAAAAATGAACCAAACCTTACCACTTGTTCATTATAGCCATGGAAAATTTAAAACTCAATAAATAGTATAATCAACTAATATAACTCACTTATACCAATTAAACTTTAATCCATATATATATATATATATATATGACAAAATACTTGTTTTCATTCATGGAGTTAGACTAGGCTTATGCGATAAATATTAATAATGAAAACTCATTTCAGTCTCTTTCCATTTAAGAGGAATCAATCTAAAAGGACCATAACTATAACATTCCCTTCAAATTATGGTGGAGAGAGTATTCACGGTGATGGATAGGAATAAATAAATTTAAAAAAAACAAAAGCAAACCCTAATCGTTATGAAGTGGAGGCGTTTATTGAGGCGACAACAAAAAGTTAAATTATTTTGATAAATATACTCGAAAACCCTCGTTGAAACCTTATTTTTAGGCTATAGCTCACCAAATTGGAGAAGAGAATGGTCAATACCAGTGAGGAAGAGTTTGGAGGAGTGGCAGGGAAAGCAACGAAAAAATGGCAGAAAACAATTAAAAAAATCGTGAAAAATGATGAACGAATGAGATTCATTTAATGGCCAGCAGATTGATACCAACCATTGATCGACAAAATTAGCTTTGTCTCCTTCAAATAGGATATGCCTTCGACGTAAATATATTTAAGACAAAATTAATATTTTTCTTAAATTAATGTTTTAAATCCTCCCTTTATATAGTAGTGACACATGGATGTAGGAATGATTACCATTTAGTAGTGAAATGTTAAATTTTTTTATAAAATATGTGAAGGACTTAAGACTGCACCGAGAGTGTCAGTATTGGCATAGTGTGATGGTTTAATGGTGGCATTGTTGTTCTTGCCACCAAGGTTCAAACCCCATTGGGGTGGTATTGTTGAATGGATGTATTTCGGTTCATAGCTCCGGTCAAAAGTGTTTACCCCTTGAATAAAAAAAAAAAGACTGCACCGAGTGGCAATGCCTTCCATGTGATAGGTATTTTTGGTGCACCAAGCAATCTAGGCGGCCAAATGGCCCACTTAGGTGGGGGTCCCATGAGGGGGGCTTAAGCTCTATAGATTATGATCAAATTCAAAAGAAAAATGAATAGAGGAGTAATAGTCATTTATTTAGTCATTTTTATTTGTTTAATATTAGTCATTTAGTTGTTATTTTACCCAATGACCAAATTAGTCACTTATAAATGACCAAATTAGTCATTTATTTTCCAAATACTACTAGTGTTAGTCATGTGACTAAAATTTTTAGTCATGTGACTAAAATTTTTAGTCACGTAGTCATTTATTTGCTAAATTCTACTAGTGACTCCATCACAACTAATTGTACCTTTCCCATAAATCTTAGCTCCTGAATCATCACCAAACATGACCAAACCACCATCATACTTTTCAAGTTTAGTGAACTTACTCTTATCTCCAGTCATGTGATTAGAACATCCACTATTAATCACCTAGTAGTCTTCATCCTGTCTTGCATGAAAGGCGATGACCAAAGTACCTTCCATCTTATTATTTTGTTTTTTGAAGCATTCTTCCTTGCACATTTTCCAGGGTTAGCAGATATAGATTTGTTTTCCAAAGCTAAAAACAAGCATTCACTATCATCACCCTCATTTTTTAGATTCATCATCAGAAATCTTGGCTTCTTCTTCAACATAATATAGCTTCTTGTATTTCTTATCCTTTCTATCCTTATCTTTATAATCTGTGTTCTTCTTATGCACAACTCTATTTGGACATCTTGAAGCATAATGACCAATATTACCACAACTGAAACATTTAAAGGGCAACATACCTTTATACTTTCTGGTACCTTTCTTCAACTTTCTAGTAAAATTCGCTTCCAACTCATCAGAACCATCACTATCCAGATCATCTTTAATCTTCATTGCCTTAAATGTTCTTTCTGTCTTTTCTTCTTTCCTAAACTTTCTCATCTAAAATGCTATCAAGGTGCCAAATAATTGCTCTTTAGTATACTTCTTAGGATCATACATCTCTTCAATAACTGGGATCTTATCACTATAGCAATCTGCTAGGGTGATTAAGATCTTCTCAATTATATCTTCATCAGTTAGTTTTCCCCCTTGATTCTTAACTTCATTTTCTATCATCTCAGCCCTCTGGAAATAGCTTGTGAACTCTTTACCTTCTTCCATTTTAAGATTCTCATATCTGTGCTTTTCCGCTAGCTTCTTTGTCAACTTTACTCTTTCATTTCCTTCATACAGTTCTTCCAACTTCTTCTAGACCTCATGAGCAGTTTCTAAAGAAAGAACCTTAGTTCGCTTAGTTTTAGATAAAACACTGTAAATAACATACCTCACTTTCTCATTCTCCTCATAAGCAAAAACCTCATTTGTAGTAGTAGGACCACTTTCCAGAGCAACATACTTCATCTCAATGGCCTTCCAGGTCTTGTAACCAAGAGAAACAATATATCCTCTCATCTGCACTTTCCAATCATTGTAATCAGAGCCATCAAACATAGGGATTTCCAACTTATGTGCCATCGGATCTTCCTTAAGTGGTTAAGCTCTACACCAAGGAACCAAAACTATGATACCAATTGTTAAAAAGTGTAGGACAACTAAGAGGGGGGTGAATTAATTGTCACAAAATTCAAACTTAAAAATTCAACACTTATCAATTCCACAAACACACTATTTTGTTATTAAGTATGAACATGAAACACAAATAACAAAAAGTAAAATGAACACAATGAACACCATTTTTTTACATGGAAAACCTAATAAGGGAAAAACCATAGTGAGGATTACCTCACAATATAAAGAGATAGCAAAAATTGAATACAGAGGCTCACTGCCAAGGGCTCATTGCCCACGAGAGGACTCACTATTCAAATACAAATGCTTGCTACCAAAAGAAAGGAATCACTATCCAAAAAGGAGGCTCACTACCTACTGATACAAAATGGAACTAAAGATCCACCACAACAATTTACACACATCCACAACTTTGATCAAAAGATTGTAGAAACCTTCAGCTCACTGCCTTTAGGAATCTAACACAATGAAGTACTGCTACCTCAACTCACTTTCACACACTTCTACTCTTTTGATTTGTGGCTTACTTCATCACTTTGCATCTCTATTCACTTCTTCCCAATTCAACTTGCATTTATACCATCTTCAACCTTAGAAACTTGCTCCAAGGTTGGCCACATACACCTCATTTCATAAATTCAAATTAGGTCAGAAACTCAACATTCATGCGATGGAAAGGAATGAGATTGGACCGTTAAAAATACTTCATCAAGACCAAAAATAATGTCTCGGATCAGCCATAGGCTTCCTTAATTAAATTTAACTCTTCAAATGAAGTGTAAACACCAGGTCAGCCAAACCTAATGAAAACACAAATGAACATTGATGTACATGCTTCCCAACAAGAAGATGACATGCAGACAAAACACCATACTTCTTTATGCATGAGAACACATCTCAGATACCTTCATATACATCCCCAGCAAGTGCAACAATCTTCGAACACCGAAATCCTTCCATCAGTCCATCTCGACTGTGCAAACACATACAACAACTCTGAAACTTGACTTTTGGGTTACCAAACCACACACATCTTTGATATAACTAAGAGAACACCAATATAAGACACATTCTAGATCTGCACGATCTGAAATAGAACAATAGAGGACTGCAGAGAAGAAACATTTCTCCTAGTCATAGAAAGCTAACTCTTCTAGAACAATTCACACACTGGTGAATGTAACTTTCACATCCCATCAAATCAGAAGCTACAACTCAGGAGATATCACCACTAGAGCACCATTAGAAAACCTTTAGATCCACACAAGCATAGGATCAACACAGGAGAAACATGGAGCACATTCTAAACACACTCATAACTCTGACTTCTCTCTTTATTAATTTTCTCAAAAGCACTTGGAAACTCATCAATTCAACACATTTGCAACATCATAAGGATAACTCCATGTACTCACATCTCAATAGTATCTCAACTATACATGCACAATCTGCAACATACTAAACTTTTTTGACATCAATGACAACATTAATGACAACACCACCAAACTTGCTCATACTTGCAACATGGTTGTGTATGTTGATGATATTATCTTTGGAGGAAATGAGGGTATGTGCAAGAAATTTGCAGAGGAGATGCAAAAAGAGTGTTAAATGTCTATGATTGGTGATTTGAATTTATTCCTTGGACTTGAAGTGAATCAAACTGATAAGGGAATATTCATTTCACAATCAAAGTACGTTAAATAATTACTAAAGAAGTTTGGAATGGATAACTCCAAACCAGCTAGTACCCCTATGGTAATTGGATGCAAACTGAGTAAGGATGATGAATCTCCTAAAGTTGATCAGAGCATGTATAGATCTATGATTGGTGGACTGTTATATGTTACTACTACTAGACCGGATATCATGTATGTAGTATGTTTGGTTGCCATATTTCAAGAAAAACCAAAAATAACACATGTTACAGCTGTGAAAAGGATATTCAGATATCTAAAAGGGAGTCCAAATTATGGTTCGTGGTATCTTAAGGATACTTATTTCACTTTGAGTGCTTACAATGGTGCAGATTGGGTTGGTTGTGTAGATGACCGGAAGAGTACAAGTGGCGGTGCATTCTTTCTTGGATGCAGGTTGGTTTCATGACTAAGAAAGAAATAGGATTCAGTTTCTTTATCCACTGCAGAGGCCAAGTACATAACAACAACATCTTGCTACACACAGGTACTATGGATGAAGTAAACATTGAAATATATAGGAGTGATGTGTGATGAGCCTATCTCGATCTTCTGTGATAATACAAATGCAATAAATATTTCAAAAATCTAGTAATGCATTCAAGGACAAAGCATATTTAGATATCAGATATCATTTCTTAAGAGAGAAGGTATTGGAGAATGAAGTCGGGCTAGAATATGTGCCTACAAATGATCAGATTGTTGATATATTTACTAAGGCTCTTCCTAAGGATACTTTTGAGTATCTCAGGGAGAAGTTGGGGGTTACTACCCCTCCTTCTTTGAACTAGGTGCACATAGAGGTGAATCAGTCTAGTGGATCTACAAATTCATCATTTGTTTGGACTGATGACTGGGGTCTACTCCTCAAGGGGAGTAGGAATTATCATTGTTGCAGTATGAGATGTGTGGGTGCAATCCTAAGGGGGAGTGATTAGAATTATGTAAAAAAAAATTGTTCTTTTCCATTGATGTCAAAGGGGGAGAGAGAGTCGTGTGTTGCCATCAATGACAAAGGGGAGATTGTTGCAAGTATGAATGAGTAAGGTGGTGTTGTCATTAAGTTTTTCATTGATGTCAACACAGTATAGGTTTTTGTAGAGAAAAGAAACAAGTGATTACAAGTGGTGCATGTATAGTTGAGATATTGTTGAGTTGTTGTGAATACATGGAGCTATCTTTATGGTGTTGCAAGTGTATACACCTAAAATCGGTCATCACCTTTAATTAATTAAATGCTAGCTATTTAATTAATATTTTGACTATGTATAAATAAATCCTCAATTTATTTATATTGTTCATTTTCTAAATTCTCCAAATCTAAACCATATTCTTCTAAATTAATTAAATAAACAAGGTTCCATAAACTTGTTTTATTTAATTAATCTCCACTAATCCCGATTAGGAATTTGAGCACATGTCTACAACTTTTTGTGCCACCTCAGCAAGGTCACATGAAATTAAATAACTCTAATTTTTAATTAGAATTATCTTCAACTCATTTTAAAAAGAACATGGCTCATTCCTCCCACAATTCCACAAATTTTGGAGCACATGGCTCATTTCCTCACACACTTCCACCAATTTTGGAGCAAATGGTACTCTCTTCCCACACTTGAATCTTCCATCCAAATGGCATGTTGCCCATTGGTCAAGAGATTCTTCCATCCAAATGGCATGTTGTCTTTGGTCAATGGGACAACATATTGATTCTATTCATCTTCACCATCCATTCTTCCTGTTTGAATCTAGACTATTGATTATTGCCACCTCACTATATGCTTGGAAAAGGCTATAAATACAACCCTTGGGCATTGTATTTGGAATCCACATTTGAAGTAGAGTTATCATGTAGGTTTATTGTTGGAGCTTGGGAGCATTTTGGAGTCTTATAATTGCATCTAACTTCATGTTTTTCTTTGCATTTACATCTTAGCTTTAAATCTTGCTTCATAGTTGCATTTTACATACCATCTTGCATCATAGTTGCATTTTAGATTAGTTCATTTTTAGTTTGCATTTGAGCTTATGGAGTATCATCTTAGTCATTTTTAGTTTGCATTTGAGCATATGTAGAATCATTAATAGATCATTCTAGTTCAATACCATAGCATCCACCTCCACTTGTTTATTTATCATAAACATCATCCTCCACTCATCATGGAATTCATCATCATTGTTTGCATATAGTTTCATGTAGGAATTAAATTGGCTTGCATGTTGAATACTAATCTCATTTCTTAAGTGTCATTCTAATAGCCTTTGTGCACATAGAAATTTGAGGGAAAAAAGGTTAAAAGAATCATTAAGAATAGAGGACAATGAGACATTCTTGAAAGATTTATTTTTTTGCAAATTAGAATAACTTGTTTTCTTTGCATCTTTAATATAAACCATTTCATTAAGGTTTGTGTTGATACTAACTTTACACATTTAACACACACACAAAATGGTGCCTTAGCCAATGCAAAAAGCTATTGGACCAATCAAAAAGAAAGAAAGATCCAGACAAGTCCCCTAGCCAAAATAAAAAGCTACCAGACAAATAAAAAATCAATGTAAAAAATAAAAGCGAGCAAAAGTTGATCTCCAAACATGCCTCTCCCTCAAAACTCATTGGGGCATCTATCAGAGAAGAAAATCAAAGAAAGAACTTGTTGATTCACGGTCTACATCCATTCACTCATACCACATATTCCATTCCACCCATCCATGTTCACATACCCGCCATATCATTACACTTCCATTGGTGATGCCTTTCAATGTGTCTTTGATGACGACCCCTTCACATACTATAACTCATCAGTTGCCCAAGATCCTTTTTTCTGAAGCCTAATGGCCCATATAGCGTGCACATTAGGGATCCTATCATAACGTCTTTCATCTGTCACCTCTATCATCCATCATATTTTCCACTCATGTTATTCATTTCGATCGGGTCCTTTCATCTAGCATGGTCATTCACACAAGATCGAGGCATCATCACAATAGTCTTCATATTAGGAGCATATCAGTTGTCTACACCAAAAGGGGATTTGTTTGATGAACCCCTCAATAGCGTGCATCTCAAGAAGTTCTACACTTGAATCATCTAGTGCATAGGGGAAAAGGTCCTGAAAAATACGAAAAACATTAGAAATAGAGAAAATACAAAAAAAAACAAAATCAAAAAGATAAAAAAAATCATAAAATCTAAAAAAGTGCAATAAAAACAAGTAGTGAAAACCTGGAAATAGGCGATATTTGTGATAGGCTAGCTTTTCCATCTATTTGAGCATGTCGAACATTTGATTTCGCCATCCATCTGCCTATCCTTTGAAAGAACCATGTACAAATCCTAGCATCATGGTCGTGTCTCACCCTAGACTGGGGACAAAATCCTGAACTCACTGGGGTCAATAAACTTTAAGCTTAAACCAACTGACAAAAATCAGTAAGAAAAACACAACAAAAACAATTATTAAAACACAATCCAACATTGAACATAAATCACCATCAGAAATGCATCAAACATCCATATCCTATCAAAATCTAAAAACAGGTCAAAAGTCAGTCAAAAGGTCAAAAATAGAGTTGTCTTGTCAAACTATGTGGTCTCTACGTATATAACATAGGAAAGGATAATCTTTGATCAACCCCTGAGACCCCTAGGATAGGTCTTTAGGTTAGGTTCTTGGTCATAATCTCAAAAAACACCTAAAAGTTGGAAAATAAAAAAATCCCAAAAAAATCAAAAAATTAGAAATAAAATTAAATCAAAGGGATGATGCTCTTCTAAATCATGCAGGGTTTATCATGTTAAACACAAATTTTCAATTGTTGTACTTTGATTTTTCTTATCATATCCCTGGAGCACCTCAATGATGTATCGAACTAGAGGAGCTAGGAAGGAGCGTGATTTTTCCTTCTCTGATGTTTGTGAGTTGATCATTATTACTGTGCAAATTGTCGCGAGACGTGCACTACAAAGTATCATTGAAGACATTCTAAATTTGCATAGGAAAATGATTAACTCTTGTCTGTTTATGCAAGCAATACTTAGGTCATCTCGGTTTAATTATACTTAGATGCTTGTGTTAACTTGCACTATCAAACGTCATGGAAGTAGTACTCAATTCATCATGGTCTAAATATACCATTGATGCTTGTACTCACTTTCAACATTTTAAAGGCCCAATGATGATAAAAAGCACGAAAAATTATTTGTTACGAATGACAACTTTTGCATACGAGATCTACATGGTTAGATTAGATTGCATCCATGTTAGTTTGCATTTGTATTTATGGGGTTTCGAAAGCTGCAACAATGATGTTATCTATATTATCAAAGGATTGAGTACACCTGACATTAACCAAAAACACATCATTCTCATTTAGTTGCATATCAGTTGCATCATCATTTGCATACAGTAGAAAAAATTACAACATCATTCATCCATCCATATATCATATCATAATATTTGTATTAGAAAACTCAAAAACAATTGCATCACATCTCATTTGCATAATAAAAATTATTTCTTATACTTTCATTAAGAAAGTGGTCCACTAAGCTTAAATGAGTGAGTCTCTTCAGATTTCCAAGAGGGTTGGGAAATATGTCAGGTTTTGTGAAGCTTAACTTAATCAATGATCAACTGACAACAACCTTCCCACAACTCTTGGAAGGTGGATAGATTCACTCATTTAAGCTTAAGACCCTAGAACTCAATCATCTGCATAATCATTTGCATCACATAATCATCATTCATCATTACAAAACCTCACACATTATTTGCATTGCATCCATACATAATCAATATAAACATCACATTTCATCACATATCATTATTCCATAATCAAATCCATCTCCCATAGCACAAATATCATCAATCATACATTATCATATCATCATTGCATACATCACATAAATCATCACATAAACATCATCATTGCATAATCTCCATGATCATCATCATATAAACATAAAACATCATCATTTCATTCATCATACATTTATTCATTCATTGCATCACTTATTTGCATTAGAAAAGAACAAAAACATAAAAATGCATCACATTTCATTGGCATAATAAGATCCATCACATACATCATATGGACATCATTCATAAAGCATCATAGAATCATAACACATCAATTGCATCGTCATTTTCATCCATAACATATCATATTGAATCATCATATAGAACATCACATAGCATCATAAAATAGAAATCAAATGCATTCATCATAATCATCATGATCATCATCACATATAAACATCATATAGACACATAGATCATAATCATTGCTGCATATCATATATCTCAAAATGATGTCAAAGTGTACAAGGATATCCAAAGGTATAAAGAGATACATCAATATCAAAAATGGCAATGTATCATAATGTCTCAAATCAAGAGGTACATCATCAATGTCTCAATTGAATCAGTGTATACATCAGGTCTCGGTACATCATCAAGTCTCAGTACATTAATCAATCCTATACTAGGGCATATCAATCAATCAAAGAAGTCAAACCACATTGCCCAATCAAATTTGAATTTGCCTGCACCAGATGTGGAAATCCTCCTATGATCATAACATATCAAAAATCAGAAATCTTATCAATCATCATTATCATTGATCCTTGCCTATCATGAGGACAATCATCATCATAATCAATCTATCATTGATCCTCACCTATCATGAGGACAATCATCAATCTATCATTGATATTTGCCTATCATGAGGTCAATCATCAATCTATCACTGACCCTCACCTATCATGAGGTCAATCATCAATCTATCATTGATCCTCACCTATCATGAGGTCAATCATCAATCTATCATTGATCGTCACCTATCATGAGGTCAATCATCAATCTATCATTGATCCTCCCCTATCATGAGGTCAATCATCATCATCCTATTATTGATCCTCACCTATCATGAGGTCAATCATCAACTCTCACATCAACATCATCAGATCAATCAGTTGAATGTGATCATCAAACATCAAACACAAGGAGGCAACATAAGGCATCAATTAATCAATCTGGTAGGCTTAATCTTCTTTTTCGGGAGATAAATCATTTCTGCAACATAAAAAATTTCAAATCATCATCAAATCATCAGCAAATCATCAAAATTTTCAAAAAATCCAAAAAATCATCAAAATTCCAAACTTCACTTATTTATCTCTCGAGGAGGTATATATCTGACATCACCTAGGGCATCATCTGGGGCATCAAAAAAAATTCTAAGCATTGGTATCAAATTTTTCTTTGAAGCAATGTGTAAACACATTACTTCAAAGAGGGGAAAAATATATAGACCTAAAATTGGTCATCACCTTTAATTAATTAAATACTAGCTATTTAATTAATATTTCAACTACGTATACATAAATCCTCAATTTATTTATATTGTTCATTTTCTAAATTCTCCAAATCTAAACCATATTCTTCTAAATTAATTAAATAAACAAGGTTCCATAAACTTGCTTTATTTAATTAATCTCCACTAATCCCGATTAGGAATTTGAGCACATGTCTACAACTTTTTGTGCCACCTCACCAAGGTCACATGAAATTAAATAACTCAATTTTTTAATTAGTATTATCTTCAACTCATTTTAAAAAGCACATGGCTCATTCCTCCCACACTTCCACCAATTTTGGAGCACATGGCTCATTTCCTCACACACTTCCACCAATTTTGGAGCACATGGTCTTCTCTTCCCACACTTGAATCTTCCATCCAAATGGCATGTTGCCCATTGGTCAAGAGATTCTTCAGTCCAAATGGCATGTTGTCTTTGGTCAAGGGGACAACATCTTGATTATCTTCATCTTCACTATGTCCATTCTTCTTGCTCGAATCTTGACCGTTGATTATTGCCACCTCACTATATGCTTGGAAAAGGCTATAAATACAACCCTTGGGCATTGTATTTGGCATCCAAATTTGAAGTAGAGTTATCATGCAAGTTTATTGTTGGAGCTTGGGAGCATTTTGGAGTCTTATAATTGCATCTAACTTCATGTTTTTCTTTGCATTTACATCTTAGCTTTAAATCTTGCTTCATAGTTGTGTTTTATATTAATTCATTTTTAGTTTGCATTTGAGCATATGTAGAATCATATATAGATCATTCTAGTTCAATACCATAGCATCCACCTCCACTTGTTTATTTATCATAAACATCATCCTCCACTCATCATGGAATTCATCATCATTGTTTGCATATAGTTTCATGTAGGCATTACTTGCATGTTGAATACTAATCTCATTTCTTAAGTGTCATTCTAATAGCCTTTGTGCACATAGAAATATGAGGGCCAAAAGGTTAAAAGAATCATTAAGAATAGAGGACAATGAGACATTCTTGAAAGATTTAGTTTGTTGAAAATTAGAATAACTTGTTTGCTTTGAATCTTTAATATAAATCGTTTCATTAATGTTTGTGTTGATACTAACTTTACACATTTAACACAAACACAACAGGTATGCTAATACGATGAGTTACCAAGTGCTTTTGAGAAAATTAATAAATAGTGAAGACAAAAGTGTGTGTATTCAGAATGTGCTCTGATATGTGCTCTGCATTTCTTTTATGTTGATCCTATGCTTGTGCAGATCTAAAGTGTTGTTTAAGGGCAACCATGGGTGATATATCCTGGATTATAGCTTTTGGGCTGATGAAGAGTGAAAGTTGTGTTCACTGGTTTGTGAACTAGTTTGGCGGAGTTGCTTGTCTGTGGACTGGGAGAAATGTATCTGCTTTGTAGTCCTTCACTGGTTTGTTTCAGGTCTTGCATATCTAGAAGAAGACTTGTAATGATGTTATTTTTACTCTATGAAAGTCATTCTTGGTTTGGCGCTCCGGAAGACTACTTTCAGAGTTACTGTGTGTGTTTGTCCAGTCAAGATGGAATGATGGAAAGTGTTTTGTGTGTGAAGGTTGTTGTAGTATCTGTAGATGAATATGAAGGCATCTAAGATGTGTTCTAGTGTATGGTGAAGCATGTTATGTGGTATGCATGTTATCTTCTTGTTGCAGAAGCTTTTACTTCAAAGTTCATTGGTGTTTACATTAGGTTTGGTCAACCTAGTGTTTACAAATCATGTGAAGGATAAGTATCAATTAAGGAAGCATTTGATGGATCCAAGATTTTGTTTTGAGTCTTGTTTAAGTGTTGGTTTGGTCCGCTCTCATTCTTATCCACTGTGGGAATGTTGAGTTTCCGGCCTAATTTGAATTTGTAAAATGAAGTGTGTGCAACCAACCTTGGAGAAAGTTTCTAAGGTTGAAGATGGTATAAATACAAGAAAAGGTGTTAAGTATTGTAAGCCACAAGTGTGAGAAGCAAGTTAGTCACAAGAGGTTGTGTGAAAGTGAATTGAGGCACCGAGAAGTTCAATGTGTTAGAATTCTGAAAGCAGTGAGTTGATGTTGTCTGCAATTCTCTGATCAAGGCTACGGATGTGTGAAAGTTGGTGTGGTGGATTTTTTGTTATCTTTCTTTATATGTAGGAAATGAGCCTCCTTTTGGATGGTGAGTCCTATCTATAGGAAATGAGCCTCCTATCTGGACAGTGAGTCCTATCTTGGGCAATGAGCCTCTTTGTAAACAGTTTTGCAATTACTCTTATATTGTGAGTTAATCCTCACTATGGTTTTTCCCTTATTGGGTTTTCCACGTAAATCTAGTGTTTCTTGTGTTGATATTACTTTTTGTTATTTGCACTTCATGCTCATACTTGATAATAGATTAAAGTAAATATGGACTTAATAATTGTTTGAGATTTGTGAATGTGATTGGTGCAAACTGATTCACCCCCCACTCTCAGTTATCTTGTGCATTTCAACACACTCATCTATGCACAAAATAAACATGGTGAGAATATATTTTAATCAAGATAAAGTATGAGTGTATGATATCCATAATAAATTTTTTAATGAATTATCATTATTCCATGTATATAAGAGATGTAGATCATAAGAGTGGAACCATGACATTATTATAGGAAAATGATAATATACTAGAGATTGTGATCTCAAAGTGGAGATTATATTTCTAAAATGGAATATAAACTTTCATCTTCACAAAGTTAGAACTAATTAGCCTTGCAAAATACAAGATATTTTTTAATGTGCATATTACAAACATGAAATTATTATTTAAAGTGAGGTTAAGCTTATGCAGTATTCATTATATTCTCAATATAATGTTTATTATCTTTTCAAATAACTAGGAGATATGAAATGGGATGAATAATCATTCTTTTTTATTCATTGACCCATCTAATACATGTGCTTGTGCTCATGGATGCCATATTGGTCCATTTGGTGTACTTCCATGAGTGTTTTTGGTCATAGAGGTCACATCACTATTATCTTTCTCATGGTGGGGGAATATCATTATCCTCTAATACTAACCAATGTGTGCTCATTGTCATGGATGATACAATGGATTTTATTATACTTTCATGGGTATTTTTTCCATTAAGGGTCACATAACCATTATTTTTCCCATGTTTGGGGTAAAAATCCTATTTTGACTCTATCTCTAGTACAGTCTTCTAATTATGATTGCTATATTTTAGTTCTTAGATGATTATATATGCTTACATGATTATTATTCACTATTGACTTATCAACTAGTTATGATTATCTAAAAATGTTCTATTGTCAACCAATCTATTCTTATATCCTTATGCTTATAATTGATATATCTGACAAGACATTCCTTCAATAAATTTCACCTTACATGTCAATCAATTGAAGGGTGGGATATATTCAATCACAAATATTCTCATTTTTGTATTGAGTGAGAAGCTACTCATAATATTTTGTACATTTTCTTATAGGAATTCATGAAAGAACATATGTACAATAAAATAACATGTAAGGTGAATCTTTATCCTTTATAGATTGTAGGTTTTTTGTCTCTTATATATACTTTGTTTGAGAATGTTCATACATAGAGATGTATCATTCATACCTAGAGATTCACATAAACACCTTAAAGTGGGGGAAAACATAATGGTGAAAATGCATCATTGATTCATTTCCCCATTCAGTGTCTTATGCCTATTTCTTATCTCTATTCTTATGTGCACACAATCCTAGTCTAATTGGCTTATACATATTTTGATCATAATTCAATCATAATAAATAATCCAATGCTTTTAAACATTGATCCAACATTGTTGTTTGACCTACGTCATGTCTAGATAGCTATGGGGTTGTCCTTGTAGCTGTAATCTTTACAATTTGTTGTTATGTTCATGTATAAAAATATATGAGTTTGCATGCATTTCAATAGATCACACAACACATGAATGAAGAATCCATCAATACAAGGACATTCAAGAACAATCATTTATACTTGTATTTACCATGTTTGATCACATACTCATCTTAACACATGCAAATCACCTAACAATCATTCTAGAATTTATGTGCATATTTGAAATGTGTTGCCCATTAAGGCATTTTTAAAATAAAGAGGACACCTTTGCCTAGCAATCTAATTTCTAAGAATTCATAAGGAAGAATCTGTAGATCATCAAAGATTGATTCCACATGCATAGAGTGAGTTTGTAGCCATGAACAAGATCCAAAAATAGCATGAAATGACCAACCATAAGGTAGAGAAGAATATTCTAACTTTTATCCATACACACAACTGCGTTGAAGTCTTACATAATTTGATGTGCACACATCTTACTATCTTTATCAATTGACACACATTCTTTGATCACACAATTGACCATTTTTTCTTTTTATTTATTATTAGTTATAATATGATTGTATTTCATACCTAATATTACCTTATTTGATACACTCCACTTTAACTAGCCATTGAATATAAATTAATTTATACTTAATAACTTTATTTACTTAAATCAGTTTTTTTATTACCTTATAAGATTTTTTTTCCTGATAATTAAAAAAACATAGTATACACCTATATAAACAAGAAGCAATTCAACTATTATAATAATTTTATGAAGTTCCCACCTAAAACATTTCTAACACAATATTTATGTTAAAAGTGATAATAAAACACTATCTGTGACATGCCATAAATCAAACATCCCCACCATTAAATTCATGGATTAATAGATAAATACTACAGCTAGATTACAGGTGAGGTGGGGTAGGAAGTTCCCCTATTTCTCTGTATCTGATGGCAATGAATTGTCAATTGGCAGGTGCTTCTGCAGTTATTTTTCTGATAAACAAACTACTTGACTGGCAAAGACGCTGGAGATCAATTCCTGTATAAACCAGACAAAAACTGAGAATAAGAAAAACAAAAGGCGGTGAAAATGTTTGATATAAATACCATTAATGTCAATATTAACTATTACAGTGTATACGCCATTTTTGAGTCATCGGGGGTTAGTGAGACTTTTAAAAAACATAAGCAAAAGTTAAATAATCTGGATAGTTAATGCATCCATTTCAATACCTGCAACAATGCAATAATATGTACATTTCAATTAGAATTGCAGGCCTTCGGCTACTTATTTAATTTCCTTAACATATTCTTTTGCATTGAGCCAAAGTCTGCATTCTTAACAAGCTATTTATCTACTTCTATGCTTATTATTATCGTATGGGATTAAATTTATATTTTGGATTAACTTAACGTAATGATCAAATATAGAGTATACAATAGTTTGCATATTTAATGAAGATGTATTAATTTTAACTTCTAAATTGAAGTGTTAGAAGAATGAATATTTTTTATAATGTATATATTCTTTGATGTTTTTTATTGTTCTTTTATTCTTTTTAAATGTACAAATGAGTGTCTTTAAATATTTTGAGATATAAGAAATAATTATAAATGACTATAATGTTGGTTCCTAATAGCTAATAGGAAAGGGAGACAATTGACAATTTGAATTTGGGGTCAATCTTAAGTGGTTCATGATTGAACCCAATCATCATGAATTGATCCAAGATAGGGAAATATAAATCTCAAGATTAAGGATGGATGCATGGAATTGTAGGTTGATAAGGGCAATTGTGTTGAAATGGCTACACATCAAAGTGAGAACAAAATCTAATGGCACTGAAAGTTGCATATCTATGTCATTTTCCCTTATGTTTTGGGGCCACTTCGATTAGAGTGCATTTATGCAATAAGAGGCTTACAAGTGGCAAATTCTTGCATGAATTTGAATCATGACTTAATCTTATATCAATCCCATTATAACTAATCCCCAAATATTGATCCCCAATCCCTAGGTCTTCCATTCACCATTCTAGATTAGATTCGTAGGTACTAAATTGGCCCATGTCATTTTTGTGGTCATAGATTTGATCCTTAATCGTTAAATTCAAATTTGAACCTTATCAACCTAGTGCATGTTTGTGTTGATTTCTATGCCATGTTGATGTATTTAAAAACATGCACTTTCATCTAAGATAATGCTAGAATCATTGAATAAATCAAACAATAAGAGAGCATTGCCATCCAACATTTATAATATACATTATGCTAGACCCACTTACATGCTTGTTTGCTATTTTTTATCATTGCTCAAAAGCTATTGAATCAGTCTAATTAGAGGTTTGACTAAGGAGAACATGACTCTTGTAATTCAATAGATTCCTAAAAAGTTTTTGTAAAGATTGATAGATTATTACTAAAACTAGACATTGAAAGATTGAAGTGAGAAAATTCTAGTTGTCAAATTTTAGCTAAATCATTTCTATGAATATAGATTCATGTCCACATGCCAATTCACTTTTACAAACACATTAAAACAATAAATTTACAGATTAGATAATTTGTCTTGTCAATCTTAACACAATGACTCAAACAAACAAACAAGAATTCAAAACAGAACAAACAGGTCGATATTGTTTGCTATTTGAGCTATCCAAAACCCAAATAACAATTTTTCCGTGTAACCAAAATATTATGAGGACAAATTCAATAGTTGGGGTTGACGTGAAACTAGAACTACCTTCCTCAGCTGCAAGCTTTGAGAAAAGATGGAAGATATTGGTGCAAGACCCTTGGCATGACGAGGAACAGAGCTTCTTGAGAGTCTCCTTCTCATCGAGAGCATCAGTAGACAGACCCACCATCATCTTCTGAAATCCGCAAGCATTAACACACTCTTCAGATTCTATCCACGGTTTGATGTCTGTGTCTGCCATGATTTTAGAAGTCTGCAAACCCAGAAACGTTTCAAGAAAACTGAAGAACTAAAAATCTATACAGATGGCTAAAAATGCAAAAAAACTTCTAATTACTTGACATTTAAGATTGATCGTTCCATCTTCATCGGCGTTTTTCTCTACAACACATCGATTTCCAGTTGAGGAAACTGCAAAAGCACAGTTATAAATGACAAGTTCTTCACATTGTAAATTCCCTGCAAACACACAAATGATGGATGGAATTAGTTTATTGTGAAGATGAGAATACATTAAATGTATTCTGTTTCAAACCCATTTACCACGAACAAAATTGAAGGGCAACAGCAGGAAGAGCAGTAAGCAGAGAGAAAAAAAGAGGCAAAGATCCATCCTGTGCAGACTGCGGCAGCTGCTGTTGGCCCTTTTCAACGTCTCACATCGACATGGTTTAATGAGGTTATAAAAACCGTTACTTTAGAAATTTCAGTTGGTCCCGACGGTTATTTCTTTTTCTAGGTTATTTGTCAGACCAACTTGTTTTGTAACGTAGAAGCGATTTAGCACACTAGATAATTGGTCGACATCTGTTACTCCTCCCTTTTAGGGAGAGGACTCACATGTTTCAATAGTTGTTATAATATTTGTTGATTTAATGTTCAATATTTTTAACAATATTGGACCAATGTTGATTAGAAGTTGTTAGTGTCGATGATGACTACCTATAATTGAGTGAAATGTATTCCTTAGATCTAAAAAGCAACAAATAATGTGATGCCACATCAGCGCACCAATAAAACATGACTTAGTGCATAACAATCGGTCTCACTTTTTTTGGGGCCTTTTTCGACACCCAACAAAAAGCATGCTAATGTGGCATCATATTTGATGATGTGGCCCTGCAATGTTAGTTATAAGCAAGGGACTTGCCAAGTAAGTTGTTAGAAAATGGGAGTGATTTGAAATTTCCACATAGGATTTTGAGAAGTGCAAAGTTAGGGTGCACAACTACTGAGAACTCTCCCCTAATGTATCTACTTCTTTTGCACATAAGTTAATTTTTTTTTCTAACTTATGCTACAACTATGTTTTATAATAGTAGTAGTCTTTTAAAAGTGTTATAATTCAATTAATGATAACTAATTTGTGATGATTTTACTATGGTTTTGTGTATTGCTTTATTGATTTTTATGTCACAATTCAAGATTGATTCTTGTCTTCATGTGAACTTATATCTTTTATTATTTTGGTCAAATTCTTTCTTGTATTTTCATGACAACTTAGTATATCAAAGTTTGAATGAAAGTTGTTTTATTCCTCCTATTAACATAATTGTTACACCTATCTCTGATAGTATAATATTCATGATATTCCTTTTGTTAGAAGATTAGTAGACCCACATTTGACAATATATTTATTAACTCACAAACTCTAAAACAAGGTTAAAAGGTATATATGCATATATATAATCATGTTGCTATAACAAAGTTGAAAGTTTGATACAACCATACAATTAGTAGATTTGCAAATATGAGGGTTATGATATCAAATTTACATTTAACAACAAGTTGTACTCAAATCAGATTTAAACCCTACATACATTGTGATTGGATTTACTTTCCATTGCTTATTTTTGCCCCTTAGAAGGTGTAAGGAATGCATAAAAATGAGAATAAATGGTTACATAGACTTTTACATAATACGTAGGTTTGAGATGAGGGATTGCAAAATTTCAACACTAATGCCTAGTTTTGGGACAACAACCATAAGATGCATGCAAACAACTATTTGATCCTATTCCTCTACCCAAAGAGTGTTCTATGAGGAAAATTGTCCAATAATAGTAATATCTAAGTGATTAATATATAATATGTATTTGATGTCTTTTGATGGACAAGATCTAAGATAGGTTATATGAGTTTATGGACAAATGTATTAACTTCACCCTCCTATTATGTATTCCTCCAAGCATATAATAGATTTATATTTCACTCTCCTTATGGTGAAGCTCTTCCAAATATAGTGGGTGAAGGAAACAACAATATACACCTATTATTGACCAACAATTTATAAAAATCCTCTTTGGCACCTTCCAAAATGTTGTAGTTCCTCAAAATATAAATAATGGAAAGATCCTTGCAGTAGCACTTGATTACAATTATGATTTCCTTCGACACCTATACCCTAAAATTGGAATAGAATTACTAATATTAGTTTGATCTACAAACCTTGTTTAGATTTTCCAAGACAGGGGTAAGGTTTTCACCCTAACCTCACAAAGTATACACAAAGGGTTCCATCCTCTCTTAAACATCATAAAAAATCTCTAAAATAGTAAATTCTAAAATATATACCCCTCCTAAATGATCCTCTAGGTTCATTCGTATGCTTGGTTGATAAATACAACCCAAAATTGGGTGTCACTTTCTAAATCTGATATTTTTACTTTATTTTATTTTATATTTTATTATTATGTTATTTATATATAAATATATTATATAACATATAGCAGTGTTTATAAATTCTATTTTTAAACAGCAAGGAAAGATTGTGGGTAGGTAAAAGGGGACACGATAGTCCTTCCTTCCTAAAATTGCTTTCCCTTGAGAAACTTCAAATTTGAATGATAAAAATCTTTGCTCCACATGTAGCATCCTTGAGAGGAAAATTATTTTACTTCACCAAATGTTTTGGAATGGCCTTACTCCTTAGTCTCTTCTCTCTCGTATCAATGATTTTTTTAAGCTCCAAAATAATTTTACCTTCATCATCAAGAGGTGGCAACTCTAAGTCCAGGGAGTATCATGTTATCCAAGAGCCCTCTTAATGCATGACATATGAAAAATATTGTGAATTATATTATTTTCTGGTAGTTCCAACTCATATACAACCTCTCCTATCCTTTGTATGATCTAACAGGGCTTGTAAAATCATGGCTTAAAATTTTCACACCACTCCCCTTGAGGGAAGATTCCTTAAAAGGATGTAGCCTAAGAAAAACCATGTATCCTACTTTGAAATTTCTCTCCAAACTATAGTGATTAGCATACATCTTTCTTTTAATTTTGGACCTACTATAGGTTCTTCTTTAGTGCATTCAAAATATCAAGACTTTATTGTGCTAATTCTCTAAGTCTAGGTACCCTACTATTTGAAATAATCAAATCCATGAACGATAAAGTATCATAACCATATAATTCATTGAAATGAATTTGTAGAGGAGGGGGACCAACCACTTAGTGGTTCCAAGTCATGGAGAGTCGATAGTTGAAGGCTACCCTAATCTACCTCAACCGTGCAGGTGTTTAGGGAATTGTATGATATTTAAGGATAGAGAATGAAGAGCACTCTCAGTTCTTTTGTCACTCTACTGACTTGAGAATTAGGTTTGGACTAAGTGAGTAGGTTTTTAGAACTCAAAATGTGGCTCTATAAACTCTCTGTCAGAGGATAGTAGTGCACAATAAGAATGATAGCGCGACACACTAGCATCTGTATGGACAGATAGTGAAAAGACATAGACAAAATAACATAAAGCCTACTAAATAGCTTAGCTAAAGATTTTTTACGATGACAAAAGCAAGAAATAACAAAGAGACTAAGATAACGTAAGGAATGTTATGAAAGAGAGGAGAACAAAGGTGGTGAGAAATAAACTTACGAAAGGTCTAGTTCTCCCACAAGCTCCACACGAACAAGTATGTACACACTAGAAAAGTGGGGGAAAATGTTGGGGCTATTTCAAGGCTTGTTGCAGTCAAACCCTAGTTTTGGTGTTTCCACCTCCATGGACAACCAATATAGCAATCCTATAGAAACATTGATAAATAAACTATGTTGGAAAAGAAAGGATACAAAATACTAGAAGAAGGGTATGTGCAGGATCATCATGGAAAAAACAGGCCCTTAAGTGGTGAAAATTTCAAAAAAATCAGAGTTAGGCAACTTGACATAAAATTTTGAATAAGTTATTTATATTTTTTCAAAAATATGTAAGAATAGAATCTATAGAAAATTGAATGTAGTTTCTAAACTACTAGGTTTATTTAAAAAATAAATAAGTCTATTTGGTGAAAATTTGAAATTTCAATGCAGTAGTACTTAAATTTCAAGGAAAAAATAAGAAGTAGGTGTCTGTCTGACCACCCTAACCACAATAAAATGATAATATTTTTTTATAGTATTTTATATATAAGTAGAGGACTCATGTCCCGATGTGATGCATATTTTTTTGTAATTTTTTCCAAGTAAATAATTAATTATGAATTTTTTATTACAAATTTTTAAAAATATAAAAACTCATATGTCTAACCACCTTTTAACTTGGTCAAAACTTCATAAAATTCTTTTTTTTTTTAATCCTATAGTATGCGAAGCATAGAATGTGATGCATATTTTGGATTCAAAAAAAAGTGATACCATTTGAAAGCTATAGATGTTTTTCAATCAGCCTATCAATCAGGACTTTAGTTGTAATTCAAATAGAAAATGAATAATAATTATTTATTAAATTCAAAGTAAAGCATAATATATATTGGTGGAAAGCTGAGAATCTCCTTTAAAAACCCTTTTCGTTTCATCAATTTTGGGTAAAAAAAATTCATCAGCCACAAACCCTACACATACCCATCATATCACCATTTTTTGGCCCATCATGATCCCGTACATACCCAAAAGCATTATGCAACTCAAATCCAACAACAATGCAATAGTAAGTAAAAAATACCACCCTCGACCAAAGGTACTAAAGTCCAATGAGAGAGGAATGCAAATCTACAACTGTGGCAAAGTCGATGTGGCTGTAGCAACACTGAAGGAAGTCTCACAAGACACCAAGTTACAACTTTTGTGGTAGATGTGAAGAATGTTGTGATGTTGGAGTGGTGGAGTTGATAGCGTAGCAAGTAGCCAAGAAGTATAAGAGAATGTGACAATTGTGAAGAATCTATCCAAGAGTGTGTAGAGGAATGAATGAGAATCAGAGATAGTCATTTTAGGTGAATTTGGGAGGGAAAGAGCCGTTCAAAGGTTAGTTGAAGGGCATAGATACGTTACACTTCAGCCCTAATGGCGAAGGTAATGCCTCTGCAAACTCTAGAGGTAGGAATCCTGTTAGGACGAAAATGTGTCACGCAGACGTTTGTGCATTGTGCATGTGTCCCCAATAGAAATTACCCCACCAACACTATAGACAGGCGCTAAGTGGATGGAGTATGGACGGAGGATGTGAAATTACATTGTCTGGTTTGATTTTTCTAAGGTGAAGGGTGTAAAATGGGAACTTGCAAGGGGAGTTCAAATTCATGCCTATAAATTTTTCCCCCACTTTATCGAATGAGTTCTAATGAGTGTTTGGTAAAGAAGGTTAAAAGAGTTCCAAGAAAGTATACCTAAATCATCAAGGAAGTAGATCGCAATTTGGCATGCTTGAAAGTGCAAGGTAGGAAAATGGCTTTGCGGGTACTTGATCTTGAAGAGAGTTGAACAAAGTGCATCGGAGGCCCACAGACTAGCAGTGAATAGATCCCATGGGATGAAAGAACTTCACAGGTCCTCGAACTTGCAAAGAAGGCACCCCCAGGTGCTCGGTCCTGAAGGAAGCTAGATGTGAGGGACTCCACATACTCAGATTGGAAAGCAACTTCACAGGAACACCTACAAAGCAACATGTTAACTCGTAGAGAAAACATGTTATATGTCAAAAAGAAGCCATGCAGGCAGACAAGTAGACAGCCAAAAATTAAAGGAAGAGCTTTCAAAGGGGTCCCTCAAGAACCATTCAAAAGAAAAGGGGTCCACTCAATTAGGGACACTCTGTTTGAAAGTGTAACAATATTTTTTCACAAATCAATTCAACATCAAGGATTTCTTTTGAAAGAATTCACTTCATCAAGGAATTCCAAAGGAAGAAAGCCACCTTGCAAGGGGAAGGTCAGAACTTCACCTATAGGAGAAGGTGCTCCCTCCTTGGAGGGAAGTAGTTTCTCAAATTCTTCCTTTACGAACCCATGATGAAGGAAAAGTATTCTGCTAGGGGTCCTTGTTGACGAATGCAATTTTTGAAAAATAAAGATTTTCAAGAAGGGACTTGTTGGCCATCGAATACACCTTTTGAAAATTGAAGCAGTATGAGATCCCCCACTTAGCATGGTGTGTGTTGAACACAAAGGTGCTTGACATCCTAAGGAGAGAAAAACAAGAATAAAAGTGATGTTGTGGCCCACGAAACATGGTGAGATGTAACCGTGGCAATGCTGTCGCACATGCGAGGGACAACACGTAAGCACCACAACATCACAAAGCAATCAAAGAAGAGAGAAATATGCAAATAAAGGAAAGACCCAAACATAATGAATAAGATATAGGGGTTGAATCTGATATTTCGAGATTAGAGCTACTCATAAATATAGATAAATAGATATAATAATATATAAATGAACTATCATCAACCCCCTACTATATAAAACCATGTGAAGAAGGCACATGAAAATAAAATAAAAATAAAAAATTAGGCCAAGATGGAAGGGAGGCTTAAATGCCCCCAACACTTTACATTGTCCCCGATTGTCGAAAAAATCAATACACGGCAAAGAGAAAAATGATGTGACAGATAGAAGAATTTTTATCACACAAAAACACTCATGTATCCAAGCACCTACGAGGGTGAAAACGGTAATCTAAGAACATATAAAACAAGCATGGTGGAACACAATACACAAACACATTCTAATCTACAGATAAAGAAGAGGTGCCCCCTAGTCCTCATCAACCAAGAGATCATTGTTTTCTCGATCTAGATCACTGTAAGGGGAGAGTGAATGACCCTGCAAGGGTAGAATATCAAGGGGGTACCCTTTGATCCTACTGCAACAAGATCCAAGGAAGAAGGCCCATCAAGGTCTTCTCCACTCAGTTCATGCGGGGTGAATGTTAGCGATCTCACAAAAATTGCCAATAACGATGAGACATCATCTACAAAGTTGAACATGCACTTTACAAGAGTGTCATGCGCCAACTCAGTGGGCGATGGAGACAGTGCTTAAGATCCACAGCTAGGCTCACCGAAATATTCAGGAGCAGTGATGAACTCCAGGGATGTTGGGGCTTCCTCCATCACTAGGATGACACAATCTAATGCATAACCACCCTCCAAAGAAATCAAACCCTTATTCTGACCCCCATTACTAGCAGGGTCGTCCTCCATCTTTCATTTCTTTGGAGAATGTGAAATCCCCACGGATGAAGAAGAGGGTGAGAAGGAAGAGGAGAAAACCACGAAAAACACCATTGAGGTATTCAACATGTCCATAGGTTTCAAAAAAGGTGGAATGTCTAGAAGGAACATCAAAAGGGGAGGCTCAACCAAAGGAGCAATGAATACCCACACCCTCTTCGAGTGAGGATCATTCACACTCGTAGGGGGATCCAAGAGAAAGACTAAGGCTGAGGGAACTGAAGCAAGAAGAGCAGAAAAGGGGTACAAATCAGAATATGTCAAAGTAGGAGCTACTGGCTCCTCTTCCTTCTTCTACAAGGCAACATGCTCAACAGTTACAGCCTTTCTCTGAAACTTGCACTCATGTACAAGGTGGTTTCTATGACTCTGGGAGCTATAGGGTGTAGCCTAAGATGGGGAAAAAGAATCTTGTTCAACCATCAGAGTCTCCAACATATTCATCTCCAACAGAGGGAGGGACTCTTGGATGAGAACAGGAGGAAGAGGTGGAGAGGATGATGGAACAATAGCAATGGGAGCAGGCTTGAGTACCTCAGTGGCAAGCTTCATCCCATTCATTACCTTATAGGTAGGAGCAGTAAGAGGTTGCGAAGGCTGAGACATAGAGGATGCTCCATAGGGACCCTTCCCCTTACCATACAAAATAGGTCGAGGCACCGTGGGTAAGACAAGAGGTTCAAATGTTGGACACTTTGGCTTTTGCCAAGCAGGCACCACTAGACTCCCCAACAAATGCATAGGAGTGAAATTCGATGGTACTGCAATAGGTGAGAGGAAGCAACAAGTGGTACAGTGGAAGAAGAAGAGGGAGAGCCCTGGGTGGACTTCTCCTCTTCCCTTTTTTAAGCTACCAAGGCAACCTCATAGTCAACCTCTATGCAAAATGGCATAGGGAGAAGGAGGGTATCTCACCTTTGGCATTATGCCTCCACTCTTGTTGTTTCACATAAGTTTGATACAATAGGTTCATCCTAAGAGGGAGTGGACCAACAAGGGTAGGCCAGAAGTGATCAAGTGAGTAGCCCCCGTGCACAATCATCAGTTTGTAGCTGATGTCGTGGACTACATGCACAAAACCTTCATGGGAAAACTTCAAGAACTTATGAATTACTAAGGGAACTGCATTCATGGAAACCAACCAAGGAATTCCTAGTTTCACCCTGAACAGTTCAAACCCTAGGATAATGTCAAAGAGTGCATTCACATCCTGTGCCCAACTAGGATTGACAATGTGATACAACTGATGGGAGGGACGAAAATCCTATCATGTGTATGTATAGTTATTATAGATTAGTCATATCCATCCTTATGTAAGAAATTGATTAATATGATCTCCTTTATCATGACATTCACCTTGCATGTAGGGTTAATGAGAACAAAATTTACAGTATTCCTATTAATACATGTGGGGATGTACAAAGGGGATGGTTCTCTGTTAGAGTTCATCGGAAAATCCTGTAAGGTAAATGTTATAGTGGGAGATTTTCTTGCAAGCTGCACAAATGGGATGGATAGATGTAAAAAGGAAGCCATCTCTATGTACACTAGACAAAACTTTCACAGGAGCCCCCAAGGGTTTCACAGTTAGACAGTAAGGTCCACTCAAGATTTCGTTCGGAAATGCTTAGGGTAACCTCCTAGCTATGCCACTAGGGGTTGTAGGTTGGGTTGCAAGTCGAGATGCCCTACAACATTCACACCCACAACACTCTTAGAATAAAAGGGAATGGTCTTTGAACACCATAAAATGGAACCATAATTGTTCATGTCAGGTTCACAAAAATGTAGAGGGGGACTGACCACTCAGCGGCTCCAAGTCACAGACAGCTGAGATTTGAAGGCTCCCTTGATCTACCTCAACCATGTAGGTGTTTAGGGAATTGTATGATATTTAAGGATAGATAATGAAGAGAAATCTCAGTGCTTTTGTTACTCTACTGACCTGAGGGTTAGGTTTGGACTAAGCGAGCAGGTTTTCAAAACCCAAATTGTGGCTCTATCAACTCTCTGCCAAAGGACAGTAGCATGCAATAGGGATGACAACATGCCACGTTGGTGTCTCACAGGTGTTTTGGTGTATGTATAGTGAAAAGACAGAAAAAATAACAGAAAACCTACTAAACAACTTAGCTAAAGATTTATTACGATGAAAAAGTAGGAAATAACAAAGAGACTAAGATATAACATAAGGAATTAGAAAATATGAAAAGTATATTACCAACTACTTTAAACTGCATATGTATCAAATAAAATACATGAAACTTAGAGAACTTGATTTACAAAATTCATTTGTATGAATATCTATGCAAAGAAATACCTATTGAAATGTCGTAAAAATGTGGTTGATGTGTGTGAGTTTAGAATAACCAATTTTCCTACAAGTTTCACTCAAGGAAACCCTAGAGATCTCAATCCCAGGAAAGGAATGAGGGAAATATATCTACAATAAGGTGTCCTAGGGTTTGATTAAAGGTATAAATTGGGTTCACCACCAAGCTATATCTTGGAAAGAAAAGAAATGTAAATGATATGCAAAACTTAAGTAAATGACCTAGAAATGAATTCAAATTAGAACAGTAAACTAAGTACAAAGGTGCACCTGAAAAATGAAGAGGCTTGAATGAAAGTTTGATCTCTTGGAAATGCTACTTTTTTATGCACACTAGGACTCATATTCCAGTAGGGGCAATTTAGTCCCATTTTAGGGTTTCAGGTTGAAACCGAAATCTAGAATTGTTGAATTAAGATCCACAAAAAGAGTTTGAAAATGGGTATACTGGGACTCATACACCACAAGTCACAATTTAGTCCTAGTATAAGGGTATCTCTAAGATTTTGATATCTTCTAGTGCTCTATTGTAACTTCCCTCTTGTCAAATATCTAGTTCTGAAACACCGAATTCTACCTTGTAGATGACTTTATGTGATCTTGCAATATAGATGACAAATTTGACAACTTGACAACTTTTCTCCAATCTTCCTCTTCAATGGACCTTCAACCTAAACCACCTAGATCTGCATTCACACATCAAAGATATAGGGAAAAAAAATTGTTAGTGGATAGGGGTTTTCCTTGGTCAAACCCCATTTTGGTAATCAAGCCTTGAAATGAAATCAAATAAAATGAAGGAATGATGAATGAACAAATAAGCTATATGTTGCAACTCACCAAACCCTTGAACAAAAAGATGTAAACTTGTATGTAATGGCTAGCATGAATGTGGATCTTGACTCTTGCTTGAATACTATTGGTCTTGACTTGAATGCTTGCTTGAATCATAAGATACCTACATCACAAATGTTAGCTCAAAAACAAACATGATGCATGATGACTTTGACATGATGATTGATTCTTGAATGTATCTACAAAATGCTTGAAAAACACTCTTGAATGATCTTTAATGCTCTTGTGATCATAAATTTTCTATAGTGCTTGAATACTTGAAAGATTTGGAGAAAATATGTGAAATAACCTTGTATTTATACTTGTTTATGCCAAATTTCCCGAAATTACAACACTACAAGCTAACATCAAATCTAAGAGAATAAAATCCTACCAATAATTTGAATTTAAATTAGGTCTAAGCTAAGTGGGACTCATAAACCAGTTGTGGCATATGACTCCCATTAGGCTAAGCTGGGGACACAATTTTCAAGAAAGGTTTAATTTTATGTTAAATTCAGATATAGGCCCCAAAACCTAGGTGGGACGCATACGCCCAATATGGCATATGAGTCCTAGATCACTAAATTTGGGCCATACAATCCAAAATCACTGAATTATGATTGGTCACTTGATATATGTCAGGATTATCCTCAGAAAGATGCATTAATTAAGGATTGTGGATGTAAAATAGGACCAAATAAGGCATAAAGAAGCCCAATTTTAGTAGGGAGGGCCCAAACAAGTGTGAAAATGTAAAGGGATGAATTTTCCTACACTACATTTATCCCCCACTTTAGTGAGAGGAGGAACTTGCTTCAAAGTCACACTAAAGTAGACAAAATCACATCTATAGGGGTCCAAGTGTACCAATGCTAGTGAGATAGGATGACAACAATCAAGAGGGTTGCATAAGCCCCCAAGATCAAGATCCTATGGAAAACTAACATAGGCACAATAGAACACACATGAAAATGATATAAGGAGCAATAACAAGGCACAAGCATACACTGCCAAAGATAGAGAGCAAGAAAAACAAAAATAAAAGCAATAGGAGGGTGGATCAAGCTTTGATCATTTGTCCCACATGTTGTGGATAAGATCTAAGCTATTTGTTGAAGAATGTTTACAACTGGAACGCGATGTCCACTATGCAAACCAACACATACTTACAAGGGTTAGTGGAACCTTAGGCCATCCACTATGTGAGCCCCCAGTGAGACACATACGCCCGTGGTTGATATATGCTCACACACACAAGCAAGTGGCTATGGGAAATTAACACCTAAGTTTGACTCCCATACGTACTACCATACCAAAGCTATACCTCCTGATAAATTTGATAATGCGACACACAATAATGAACTTTGAGCTCCATGAGATAAGCAAAGCTTCATATGATTGATACTCAAGAATAAACAAGATGACACCATAGGCAAGAAAAGTGTGTTATGCAAGGTGGCCATATAATTGAAAATGAAAAAAAGTATAGGGTACATTCAAATGGTTTTTTCTTAGTTCATGTAAGGTCTTAACTTAGGGAACATTGTGCCTAATGTCTCCAAGAGAGGACCAATCAAAGAATTAAAGATTCACAACTTTGGAGATGTAGTGTGTTGCATCAAGCCACTAAGAGGAATATAATATGCTATGAGAAATCATGCTCTTGAAGGACATCACACCCAATGTCACCACAAATCGAAAGATGAATCGCATGAAGTAAGAAGACTACACAATGAAACATGAGTTGGAAAAGAATAATGCCAATGCATGCCCCCACTTTAAAGAAAATGCTAAACACCATGCTGTGAGAAATTACTTTAAAGTAGAAAATGATGAATGCTAACAATAAATAGGAAATGAGAACTTATTTGGAAAACCCTATGCCAAGTCATATGTTTCCAAATGAAGCTATGTCATGAAAATGGGTTTCCCCCAAAATGAAATCCCAAAATCACATAAGGGATCCATGGATTCAGGATTAGTATATCTTTTCTACAATAGTTTTAGAGAGATCGGAAGTATCATCATTCCCCAAATACTCATGGAACAAGAAGAATGATACAAAGAGAGAAAAAATTTAGAAAAAAAATTTGGGTAACCATGGAAGAGACCTAAATATCTCGACTCCTTGCATCATCCTCAAAAGGAAAACACAAGACAAAGAAAAGAATAAAGGAAAAGCTTTTGGGTCAACATGGAAGAGACCTAAATGTCTCGAAGCCTTGCATGATCCCAAAAAGGAAAAAACAAGACAAAGAAAAGAATAAAGGAAAATATTTTGGGTCAACATGGAAGAGACCTAAATGTCTCAATGCCTTGCGTAATCCCCAAAAGGAAAACACAAGACAAAGAAAAGAATAAAGGAAATTTTTTTGGGTCAACATGGAAGAGACCTAAATGTCTTGACGCCTTGTGTCATGCCAAAAACGAAAAAAAAAGACAAAGAAAAGGGTAAAAGGAAAAGCTTTTATGACATAGAGAAGAATGTAGGTACAAATAGAGGAATGTCACAAAGAGAGGACACATCAAATAGAACAACACATGGGATCACATTATGCGCATGCAATCACACACAAAATATGAAAAAGAAAATAATGCAAAAGACTAGTAAGGCACATGTGACTCAACCTTTAGCAGTTCGTCTGCATCCCAATCTTGTTCATCATATATAGAAGGCAGAAAACTAGCTAAAGGGACAATAGCAAGTTCCAAACTAGGGTCATTTCCAAGTTCAACACTCTTCTTAGGAGAATTATCATTTAAGCTCATAGAAGAGGGAAACAATGTATTCAATTCATTATGCACTTCATCAATTTTAGAAACCTCATCATCGTCATCCAAATTAATCAAACGGGAGGTCGAATGATAATGTCTAGAGAAGGATTTAGCTCCTATTGTGGTATAGGATCTTGTTGTTGTATCAAAGAGGGAGACTCATTGTGTATTTATTCAGTCAAGTTTGGATGTTGATTTTCTCTTATAGGTGGTAATGTAATAAGCCCTTGACTTAAAAGTATATGTAAAGTTCTTTCAGTTGTAGATGGCGAACAAGGGAATTGTACTTTCTTTAGTTTGTAAGGCCTTTGTGGCTTGCTAGATTCACCAATTTCTCGTGTTAAATGTTGAGGAGGAGGACCTAAGATGATCCTATCATCTTTATCATCATTACGAGGCATTGGTTGCTCATTAGGAAGGATACTTATGTCGGGAGGAGGATCTTCATATCCTAACCCTTTCGTATTTTTAGTTGGTATTTTATCAAAGAGTTGATGGATTTCATGTTCACTTGTTGTATCCCATCCTTTTTTACTTAAGATCGTGAATCATTTTCCATATGTCTCTTCTAGATTAATGGGTGTTTTTTACTTTGTTAACATAAAATGGTTGAATGTTTGCTTGATTAGAGGAACTAGGCTCACTTATTGTAGGGAACTTAGGCTTAGCTTGTGTCTCATTTTTAAGATGTAAAAGGCCAAACATCTCAAGTGATGGGATGGGAGGGGGTGATGGTTATTTCATAGAAGGATAAAAGGATGCATTAGTCTCAAGGTTGTTAAGGAAATTATTTATGAAGTTGTTCATGTTGTCATCATCTTCTCCAATGATGTCAACATCACAAGGAGGACATGCAATAGGAGTTGAGTGAGCATGAGTAAGTTCAATTTCATTAGGGTCATTTCCAAAAGCATAGCTCGACACCTCCACTAATGATTTCAAGGACATCCAAAGCTTACCAAAGCACATATCCATGATGAAATATAATGTAATAACTGAGAAGTAAATGCAATTTTAAAATTATTTAATGCACAAGATGAACCAAATCAAGCTAGATGCGATGAAATGAATGAAACAAAAACTCTATAAATTGAAACAAAAATGTAATAACAACCAACTAAAACACCGAAATAAAGTTTTTAATACTGTAAAATGCAGTTTAGGATCTGACACGAGACTAAATCACCCAGAGGGGCATATGAGTCACTGTTAGGTTTTTTCAAGGATTCAAATGTTGATAAACAGTCAACATAGAATACTCATAAATTAGGAAAAACCACCTATACTGGGACTAAATTGCCCACAGAGGCATATGAGTCCCAAATTAAGGTTTTTGCATAAATTTCAGAAAAATTTGAGTGAATTTTAGGTTTTCTAGTTTGAATGATGTCTAGAATAAGTGAAATTATAGTTTTCAAATGAAATTTAATGATGCAAGAGGAAAAAATGCAACCTATATGCACTTTCACTATTGCAAGATTTAGAAACCCTAGATGCAAATTAACTAATGTAAAACCTAATGCAAAGTTAATGTAAGCTAGATATAGGACTATGATGCACTCCAAATCATAAATAAGGTGTTCTAAAGGGCAGGTTCACCAAAATGAAATATTGGAAAAATGTGGTTGATCTGTGTGAGTTTAGAATAACCAATTTTTCTAAAGTTTCACTCAAGGAAACCCTAGAGATCTCAATCCAAGGAATGGAATGAGGGAAAGAGATATGAAATAAGGTTTCCTAGGGTTTATTAAAGGTATAAAGGGGGTTCACCACCAAGGTAGATCTTGGAAATACAAGAAATGTAAATGATATGCAAGACTTAAGTAAATGACCTAGAAATCAATTCAAATTAGAACAGTAAACTAAGAAAGTACAGAGGTGCACCTGGAAACTGAAGAGGATTGAATGAAAGTTTGAAATCTTTGAAATTCTAATTTTTGATGCACACTAGGACTCATATACCAGTAGGGGTGATTTAGTCCCAATTTAGGGTTTTGGGCCAAAACTAAAATCTAGAATTGTTAAATCAGGATCCATAGAAAAAGTCTGAAAATAGGTATACTGGGACTCATACACCACAAGTGGTGATTTAGTCCCATTATTAGGGTAGCTCTAAGATTATAATATCTTCTATTTCTCTACTGTAACTTCCATCGTGTCAAATCTCCAGTTTTTAAACACTAAATTTTTCCCTGTAGATGACTTTTATGTGATCTTGCAATGTAGATGACAACTTTGACAACTTGAAAAGTTTTCTCCAATTTTTCTCTTCAATAGGCCTTCAACCTAAACCACCTAGATCTGCAATCACACATCAAAGAGAGGGGAAATTTTTTTTTTGCTAGTGGATAGGGGTTTGCCTTGGTCAAACCCTGTTTTGGTAATCAAACCTTGAAATGAAATCAAATAGAATGAAGGAATGATGAATGAACAAATAAGCTATGTTGAAACTCACCAAACCCTTGAAAAAAAAGCTACAAATTTGTATGTAATGGCTAGAATTAATGTGGATCTTGACTCTTTCTTGAATACTATGGATCTTGACTTGAATGCTTGCTTGAATCATAAGATACCTACATCACAAATGTTAGCTCAAAAACAAACATAATGCATGATGAATTTTACATGATGCTTGATTTTTGAATGTAGCTCCAAAATGCTTGATAAAAACTCTTGAATTCTCTTGTGATCATAAATTTTCTATAGTGCTTGAATACTTGAAAGCTTAGGAAAAAATATGTGAAACAACCTTGTATTTATACTTGTTTATGCCAAATTTCTTGAAATTACAACACTACAAGTCGACATCAGATCTAGGAGAATAAAATCCCACCAATAATTTGAATTTAAATTAGGTCTAAGCTAAGTGGGACTCATACGCTATTTGTGGTGTATGAGTCCCATTAGGCTAAGCTTGGGACACATTTTTCAAGAAAGGTTTAATTTTATGTTAAATTTAGATCTAGGCCCCAAAACCTAGGTGGGACCCATATGCCCAAGGTGGCCTATGAGTCCCAGATCACTAAATCTGGGCCATACAATCCAAAATTATTGAGTTATGATTGGTCACTTGATATGTCAGGATTATCCTCAAAAATATGAATTAATTAAGGCTTGTGGATGCAAAATAAGACCAAATAAGGCATAAAAAGCCCAATTTTAGTAGGGAGGGTCCAAACAAGTGTGAAAATGTAAAGGGATACATTTTCCTACACTACACCTACAAGTGAACACTATAGTCTACAATAATGTGCAAATAAAATATGAATGTATTTAGACACACAATTATAAAGTTAAATAATCCTTCCCTAAGCTTAATCTAGAATAATCAAATAGAATGTATACACAAAAAATTTATATTAAGCTAGATAAATAAATAATAGTTGAGGGAGGAGACAATTTAGAATTAAATTCCAAGCTAAAAGGTTAAATAGAATGGATAATTCTATAGGTAGCTCTCACCATAACATGGATGGATAAATCTAATGTGGCACTAACCTTGACGATATAACTTACAAAAAATAGATACTTTGCATGTGTCCTCTTAATATAGTTCTATACAAACTTATGATTGTATCTTGGTAAAATCCATAGGATTGGTTCATTTATACAAGTGAAAATCTACTCTATGATCTACGGTTTTGATCTTAGTGATTGTATACTTTTTCTTCCTAATTTGCCTAATTCTTTGCTTTGTGTTGAATTTTAAGAACTAGAGGTGTTTAAAAACACCTTTGGGAGATCATTAGATTGAAGCGTTGCATTCTCCTACGTCATAACCCCTTCATAGGACCATCTTTATTATCATATTGATATGAATAAGAAATATAAGAAAAATGTAAATGTTCTAAATGATAGGTTTGAAGTAAATGTTGCTCCTTTTAGTGCACCAAATAAGGTGTTCTAATAATTTTTTTCTCAAGTACATGAATGATACTTGATAATTATTATGGTTGATAAATAAATATAATTAAATTCCTTTAAAATAATATTTAGAGTAAAAAAGGCATGTCACCTAATTGATTAATCAATCATCATATAATTAATTAGGTTCTTTCTTTACTTTATTACACTTAAGCTAAACTTAGGAGTGCTTTTCTATTTTTAGGTCACGTTTTTTTGTCTCATAGCATAGTATTAGGACAATGTCATGATCTAATTATATCATCACTTAGGGTTTCATTTACAGTTGCTTATGGTCTAATTATATCCTCACCTAGGGTTTAATCTAGGGTTACTTTTATTTTTTACATTTATAAGAATTCATTATTCATTCTTGTAATCATCCTAATCCACTATTGAGAAGCCTATTTCTTTTTTAGATCAAATATATTCTCATGATTTCCTAGCATAATACTTTTTTTTTCTTCATGTGAGACATTTTGGTTGTAAGTGATTTTTGGGAGCTGTGAGATTCACTATCAACTCTAACATGGTATCAAAACAACAAATGTGTGACTTCCTATTTATTTTTTAAGAGATTAGTGTTGAGAAAATTTTTAGCTCATCCTAGAATGAAACAAGCATCACCATTGTGTCTAGAATGGGAAAAACCCTAAGATCGACTATTAATTTACCAAAATTCAAGCAGGTAAAATCTAGAGCAAACTATTTTTTGGTCACAATAATAAAGGCATAAAAGTATGTAGTGTACATATTCATATTTCTATATAGAAATTGTACACTGCACAACCGAATAGGCTAGTTGTCTTCGTTGGCACATGTGTATAGGTACAAAAAAACTCAATGGTAGAAAAAATTAATAAAACTAGCATTTAAAAAAAAAAACGTTGATTATTTCATTTTTCAGCAATCATATTATTTCCATGCTTGTGCCCATGTAGAGTTGATCTCATTCACATTTGTGGGGTATTTTACCAGCATTAGCAAAATTTCACAATGATCTTATTTTTGTTTCTAGCATCAAAAAGTTGTGTTATTTCAGGAAAGGCCCTGATCATTTCGATGACCAAGGGCTAGTGTTTCGAGCCCCATAGGGCTTTTAACTAATTTGATTTGTAGGAAGGTGATGCTACTATAAATCACCTCTCTCACACTTCCCTCCACTTGGAAAGCATGTGATGAATTTTCCACCGATGAGCCACTAGAGGACCACCCAGATCACTACCACTCCACTAGTAGCACCGTTGGCTAGCCACTATCTCATTACCTATCTACAACCAGAGGACCACTAACTAGCCTCCTATCATTCGTAAAAGGGTATTTTATTTTGCATCTTGGGTAAATGGAGATAATTTTCACAAAGGAAATATTGTAGAAACCTGGTTCCATGTACTTTTCAATGGCGTAGGTCTCATCATCATATTTTTCTATTGGTACAAGTTATCAACTATCAAAGTTAAATCTTTATTTTCTTCTTCTTAACTCATATAATTTTTTTCCTATATCTCTAATTTTTACAATTCTTGTAGATTTGGAAAGGTAGTTTAGAGATCTTTAGATCTATCCATGCACCTCTTTCGTAATCTACCCAAAGTACATTTTATTCATTTTGTCATTATTTCACATCTTTTATATTTTAAATCATTAGATTATGATGTAATTTTATTGTACATGTAAATCAAAAGTCATCCTTCAACTTAGTTGTCACAAGTAGAGGGATCTAGTCTATCAAGATCATCCAAAGGTCAAACCTAATCCAATCATGCTTCGAGAAGTTATAACCTTAATAAATGATATATTAAAAGAACGTACCAAATCATTCTCACTAACTATGTTCAAGTAATTAAATTACATCCCTTGAACTCAATTATAAATTTGAATCCTTCAAAACAACATATAAATAAATCCTTCAAACCTACCAATAATAATTTCACTTTAAATCTCAAAGTTTACTGCAGATAAGATCTAGACAATTATACAAAACTATCAATAATTCCATTTTTCCTGGAAAGTACTTGCCTGCAAGCAATTCTATCATTACTCCATTGAAGGCCATGGATTCTGTTGAGCCTTATTGATATCTAAAATCAAGGAACTACTTTTTTAACCAAATAATTACTAGGGGAGAGGGACTCATAGTGGGTTGGGCTCCTATACTGGGTATAGGAGTTGACCAAACTGGGACCATTACTTTTTAATAAGAGATCTTTTAAATATTTAATTTTTTTCTGAAAATAGAACATATGGGGACCAATCAATGTTCCCATCACATTTGTTTACTTTTTAGTATTTTTATTAATATTAGGTTGCATACACAAATGATTAACAAGGATTTTAAAACACAAATGCAACTTACATTATTTTGAACTTGTACGCAAGTGGATGCAATAGAACACAAAATGTCACATTAAAGCATTTATATTAATAAGTAAACATCCATCCATCAACCTAATTTAAGTTCTAAGTTTCATTATAATAAATAGTTTTAAATATTTTTTCATTATAACATATCCCTTCCAACATGGAGATCCATCCAAAAAAAGTGAATATAATAAAAAGTTGGAGTCTCAAGTAAAATGTAATAGTGCCCCAGTGCACTCAAAACGGTGATAAATTCCCACCTACTACTCCCTTTTCCTTAATACATGCAAAAAAGTCACAGATAATCGTGTAAGGCTCACCAAACTAGCCGTCAAAACAAGAGGACAACAATTTATTAAAATCTAGCACAAACAACTCAAACAAGGTAAAATCAATCAACTCTCCATTAATTCCACACCATCAATAGTTTAAGGCACGTAGATTTTCTCTGTCAGTGTTTCCTATACCATTTGATAGCAGATTTACAGTAAACAATTCCACAAAAACTCCACCACTCATTCTGTCAAGTATTTTCTACACGGACATGGAAATTTCACAGTTTGAGCTTTAAGGAAGTTTATTTGATAGTGCTCATTCATGTTCTTCTTAAACATTGTTCAGTTCATAGTTATTCTTGAAAATCATTTGGCTTTTTTATTCATTAAATATTTTAGAGAAAGATATGAAAATTTCAGTTTATTGGAAGGTATTTATTTCTATTTGTAATCATAATTATACTTAAATATTGTTCAGTTTAGAATTATTCTTAAATATCATTTAATTCAACTATGCACATGAAAATTTCACTGTGAAATTTAAGAAAGTTTATTTGACAACACTGATTTATGTTTCTAGTCATGATTATTTTTAAATATTGTTGAATTTAGAGTTATTCTTACATAATCATTTAGCTTGATCATTCATTTAGTCAATATTATTTTTTGAAAATGTGGAAATGTCACAGTTGAATGTTAAGGAAGTGATAAATTCGCAAAGCATCCTCAATGCATCCTTAGACTATACTTTCCAGCTTGTTGTGAAGGTAGAAGCAAAGTGGCATAAAGTATCAAAGCCTTGCCGAACTTTTGTCTCCCTGATTTAAGGTTCCAAAGTTTTTTCACTTACCTTGAACTGACTTTCGGATGCCATCAAGTACACAATATGCATGGAGCCCTATGATTTTTGGGAGATGGTCCATAGGATAATTTTATTTTGAACTTTCTACTAGTGGTTCAACTTGCAAATTTTATAGGTTATGACAAATTCTATTTGATCTTCTAGGGTCACTTATGCAATGATTTGAGCTTTCAACAAAATGTATCAAAATGATTTGAGCTTGATGGAAAGCAGATGCATCAAGTTTGGTTTATGAGTGATATCAATTCATTTGGTAGCATCTTTAGCATCCATTGAATAATTCATGTATCTATGGTAGGATTTTCATTGGCCAGTTGATTGTTGAATTACTATTGTTCAAAATAGCCTAATATCTTCTACACATTTTTTTGAAGAAACAACATGACTAGTATTCTTTCTCTGTAACAGTATACCTCATTTGCACATAATAATTAACAAAATTTGATGATTGCTTTTAAATTTTAGCTAAGTAATCATCAACAGCATGATAAAAGTCTTCAAATTTCTAAACTATGTTATCTCTTTCAGTTTCCTTCTATACAGGCAACGTTGAATCTATACTAGGTTGGATAATTCAAAGTTTTGGATTTGAACTGAAATAAGAACTTGGTGGAGATCCTACCAATTTTGATGAATATTCTTGCTTAATTATATGATGAATTATTATTCTCAACAATGGGCCCCTAATTTTTCCATTTAATATATGCTTTCTTTTGCTATTTAATAATCTGTAAACATTTACAGAAACAATCTGATATTATTATTTTTGTTCTCTTGATTCTAGGTAACATTATTCATTGGTTGCATACTAAAATCATACTGACATTAAATCAAACATAGAACAATCAAAACAAACATATAACATCATAAATCAAAATGTGAAACTATCAAATCAAACATAGAAAATCATAAATTAGAATAAATGAAACAATCAAAACAAACATATAACATCACACATCTTCTATTCAGAGCATCACTGTGAATTCGCCAACTGAACTTACAAATTCAAATTACAAACTGCAATTACAAAGATGAAGAAATTGGAATGCCACATGTTGTAATGTTTGTGATTAATATTAGTATAGCTAATTGTTGGTATGTGTTTTTATCTTTCTTTACAGATTTTAAACTATCAACCTCACTACATGCATGCCCGAGTATTCATATTTTTTCTACTCGTCATGTACAATCCCAAGTAGTTCTTGATAGTTAGGTTGCACCACCCTGCAGGCCTCTCTACTAATCAACACAGGCAAGGAATATCTAGTTCAATGCTTTAGGCTCTTTGTTTCTTTAGCTTTGTACTGAAGAGATTCAAAAGATATTACAAAAATAATGTCCAAAGGTGTTTGTTGACATGTGCAGATGAAAAACAAAGCTCCAATGTGGACCTGTTGTGGCAGCAAGAGACTAAATACAACCATGCCTCTAGAGAAAAGAGTTCATTTCCCGCTGGATGAAGACAGTTAAGTTGCTAACGAGAGCATTCCTCAACCAACTATGCCAGTTATTCAAGTAAATGCAGCTACTAGAAGCAAGAAAGTTTCAGTTCAACGAGAGTGGACGAAAGAGGATATGGATTTAGCATTGAAATATGTGGAGGATAATGGAATTTCGACAAGGAGTGCAGCCAAAAAGTGGGGAATCCCTACGACAACACTCAATAACTGGTTAGGTGGTTTAACAACATCATCAAAAAAAGGTCCTCCCATAGTATTGACAACAGCTGAAGAGGGTTTGATTGTGGAATGGTGTAAAGAAATGGTAGCAGTGGGCCATGGGCTGGAGATTATTAATCTCAAAGCAGAAGTCGTGCAAATATGCCAAACGTGACCAAACCCTTTTAAGGATGGGCTGTTTGGGAAGTCCCGGTGGACTAGGTCTAAAAGGCATCATCCTGAATTGACATTGAGGATAGCAGAAGAACTGGATAGAGATAGAGCTCTAAACCTTAGGCCTATTGTAGTTGTCGCATTCTATGACACACTATCTAAAGCATATCAAGCCAACCCATATGAACCACATAAGATTTGGAATTATGACAAAACTGGAATTCAGGCTAAGAGAAATGGAGCCATGCGAGTTTTGGCCAAAAGAGGCAGCAAAAGTGTCTCATACATTATTCCAAAGAGTAGGGAATGGATAACAATTTTATGTTGTGTTGATGTTGTCGGATAGAGCATACTAGGCTTCTATCTTTTTAAAGGTAAAAAGCAGCTAAAAAATTACATTGTTGGTTGTGAACCAGGTGTGTGCATGGCTACCTAGCCCCACGCTTGGATGATGAAAGAGTTGTAGATAAGACTCGTGAACAACATAACAAAATATTTAGGGTGTCCACATCATCGAATATAAAATAATTGAATGAATACCCATGGATAAACAATAACCCCAAGAAGTAGATGAAAATTTTATTTATTTCGGATAACGTGGTGCACTAGTTGGAGGGGTCAAGTTAGGGTGACCCACTATGAAAAGAGGACATCTTACAAATTGAATTTTGAAGTAAACATGCTTTAAAAGGTATTCAATATGATATCAATTATAAACTTAAAATGCACTTGCAAAAATAATTTGTAGCACATTAAAACATGGGTCATTCCATTTTCTACAATTAGAAACTGTAAACTTAAATTTGTAACTTAAATTAAAGAGTCATAATGATGCTCATAGGATTTTGCAATTTCCAAAAGCAATAAATGTGTTAGAAAACACAAAAAACAGCCAATAAGTTGTGTTGATAAACACTACTCATGAAGTAGATAAAGTGTTACAACAAACACCATTGAACACCAATTTTGTCATTTGGAATCTTTTGAATCTCTGTAGTACAAAGTTAAAGAAACAAAGAGCTTAAGCACTGAACTAAACATTCCACCACAAAGAAACTGCACCATTGCCATATTTTTTCTTAGTACAATCTAATGATGGAACAATTACCATAAAAGATTAGAGTTTTGTTTTTGATAGCATTCATGCCTCTTAAATTTTAACCAAGCACATGCCCTTCATTTCCAGCAAAAAGCTGCAAGACTAAACCACTTTGATTCAGTATCTTATATGGAATCTTGCCCAATTACTTTAAAACTTCAGACACTTATATGATTTTGTATTTAGTATTTTCTAAATTGGGCTCCTATTTAGTATGGTGATATGTGCATTTCCACCTTCAATATAAATAACAAATCCCATGTTCTCATTCAACTCAACAACCCTTCACCTTGGCATATAACTGAATGTATATGTGCATATGTTGAATATTTAACTTGATTTAAAACATTAATGGTGGGTCATTTTATCTCTAAGGTAGAGATTTATTAAATCAATTGTGATGTGATGACCCTTATTGAGCTATTAAAAGAATCCTGAGCATTGAAAGAACAAGAAGAGGAAAAAAATTAGCTGCAATGCAATTTCAGCACCATATAGTCCCCAAGAAAGCCTCCAACACAACAAATTTCAATTTTTCCCAAGTTCACAGTTCAAGCTAATTCTTGGATATGCATTTCCACGCAGTCAAGCAAAGGGAGTTGCAGTGGGGTGTGTCTGTAATGCTGAAGGATTATCTCTGAGGTAGAGATTTTTTAAATCAAGTTAAATATTCAATCCAAATAAATCCTCTTTGTTTTCGAGCTAGAAAGGTCATTTCCTTAGTAGGAAAAGGAATCCTTACCAGGTTCGAAGGAAAAATGAGCAAAGCCAACAAATGCATGGTGTCTTATCAGTTCTAAGGTGAAGCAGTATGGGTTCCATCTGCAACAAGCAAACGTAGAGAGAAGGGTCGATAATGGTGTCAAAGGGTTTGTTGAGTGTGAAGGAGGAGAGAATTGAACACTCCATAGCTGCAAAAAGCCAAGGCACAACAACCAGTAAAAGAAGAAGAGAGTAGGAGTTAATGAGTCTGAAATTCCTCTTTAATGCGACTAGACTTCTATTTAATGTGTGAGTGTGTGATGAAAAGGTGGTGAGTTGCTCAGATGCCACACCACATCATGATCACATCCCACTTGATTTAAAAAATCTCTACCTCAAAGATAAAATGACACACTATTAATGTTTTAAATCAAGTTAAATATTCAATATATGCGCATATACATTTAGTTATATGCCAAGGTGAAGGATTGTTGAGTTGAATGAAAACATGGGATTTGTTATTTATATTGAAGATGGAAATGTACATATCACCCAAGATTGACCTAAATCAACATATAGCATGTTTAAGGTAATCTAAACTTACTAGTGAAATAGGAGCCCAATTTAGAAAATAATAAATACAAAATCATATAATTGTCTAAAGTTTTAAAGTAATTGGGCAAGATTCCATATAAAAAATAACTCAAACTACCAAAGTTCATATTAAGATATTGAATCGAAGTGGTTTAATGTTGTAAGTAGTATCTGATAAGTGAAACAACATTAAACAACTAAAAACCCATGTGAAAACCCAAAACCCTTTTCGAAACCAAAGCTTCAAAAGAAAAACAAATGGAAAACCAGAAGAACGTTAAATGTATGAGCATAGAAAGCTTTGCAAAAACAATAAAACCAAATAAATCCTCTCTTTTTTCGAGCTAGAGAGGTCATTGCCTTAGCAGGATAACGAATCCTTACCAGGTTCGAAGGAAAAATGAGCAAAGCCAGCAGATGCACAGTGTCTTATCAGCACAAAGGTGAACCAGTATGGGTGCCATCTGCAACTACCAAATGCAAAGAGCAAAGAATAGATGGAAAATCGATGAAGTAGCCTTCAATGCTCCTGGACTATCCATGGATTGTTTTATACCTCTTGTTGACATTAGAAATGGTTCATTCAATGACACCTAGATGAGATTCCTCATGAAGACAGAGGCAAACAAATTGTTGGAAATAGATCAAAGGTGGTAGCTTTGGAAAAATCTAAGGAAAATTTTGATAATATAATTTGGAGAGTAGAAATTTAATCCTCTGTTTCAAATTATCAAGATTTTGATATGTTGTTTCTTTCAAATGTCTCTTAGTTGAATGGCTTTAATTTTTTAAATGAAAAATTATATGCGCGTGTTTCAGTTATCCTTATTTTGTTTGGAAACTAATATGGTGAATAGCACTGTTATACAATCACTTAGCATAACTAGGACAAAGAAGAGCAAGTTTAATAAGTCAATCTTCTTTTGTGCTACAATAAGATGAAATATCCCATCTTCATATATTGGTTAATCACTCCATTTTTTTCTTATTTTTATGTTGAATAAAGTTTGCAATGATGGCTCAGTACAAGCAACTAAGTACAAATAACATCAAGACTATTTCCGAAAGAGCATTAACATAAAAATCAACATTAGAATACAACTTAGAAATCAACACTAGAAGCCAACTATGGAATTCCAAGACTCACAACTTAGATTCCCATATTAAATGTCACTATTTGGATCTGAACTTGGGTCTCTAGAATGAGAACCCAGTGATATAATAAATTGAGTCCAACTCCATTTCTTTTGTATATTGCAATCAATAAATCCTCTTTGGCATTTTGTAGTTTATTGTTTAATTGGAGATGTGCCTTTTGCACTTGGAAAAATTGGATGTACTCTCACTTGACCCAAATGGTAAATGCTTCACTCACAAACATTCCAAATTAACAACAAATGTTTTCCTTCATAACTTTGCATTGTTATTTTGACTTTTATCATTCTAGTTTTAACATTCTTCCTATAGATGGCCCAAAGTAACAAAATATAGTTGCCAAATGTGAAAGTTTGTATTGTTATTTTAATTTTTCACTTATATAGTATCGGTTTTTAATAAACATATTTGTGATAGAGTGACGTGTGCTCTTAGATGAAGGTTGTATATTTCTTGGTGCTAAAATGTACACTTGATAACATTAAATTGTAGTTTTGTTCAGTGACAACATTACTGTTTTGTTTATGGGTTACATTTTTCTTGATATATTTGATGGGTGGAACCTCAATATTCATTTTGTACCCTAAAGCATCATGTGGGGTTGCTCTTGATAAACTTTGGAGAATTTACTTGAAAAGGAGAATCTAGAATTTCTTGAGTTTTATTCTTCTGGGTTATTTGTGAATTATTTTTATTTTTGATGTGGAAGCACTATACTAAGATCAAGAGGAAGAGGCAGTTTTGCTCAGTGCATATAAGCCTCTAATCAATGTGACCTTCTTACAAACTAATCTACAACAAATTGAGGAAGAGATAGAGGATTTTGTGAAGTTCTTTAAAATCACTTGTCATATGATATTGTATTATGAGGACTTGATAAAAGATCAAAAAAAGATGAGGGAGGTGAGGAGTTTCTCAAAGTGCCCCAACATAAATTAGAGAGTCGTCAGGTGAAAATTCACACGCTTCCACTTTCAAAGAAAATTGAAAACAGAGATGAGGTCTACAAAAAATTGAAAGGAACCAAGTATGCGGTGTTTATATGGAGGAGACATACTATGACATGTGACTCTGTTAACATAGAGTTACATATACAACTGAAACAACCTCTAATTTGCTACACAATGTAGGTAAATAGATCACATTCTTTTATTTTTTTCTAATCAATATTAAACTTGAAATTGACCTACTCATAACAAAGAACATTTGTAAGCTGAAATGCTTGTTCAAACATTTGTTTTGTATTATCTACAAGGACAATAGGAAGTGGAGAGGTCAGAGATCAAGAACATGTATTATTCTTTGCTTTCCTCTTGAAAACACATTGGAACAAATTACACTTCATTCATTGCTCTCTAAAGGGACTTGCAGAGGTTAGATACAAAGCGGTCATCTATTTTTGAAAACCGTCTGTTGTGATTGAATGTTACAGTTAGTTGTGTTCCACTTTTCCCTTGTCTAAATTTTGGTTAAGATCTCAGCACATGAAGAGAATAAAAAGAGAAGGGTACAAATAGAGACATTTGATAAATGCAATTTTCACATGTTGCTTGTGCAAGTTCATATTTTTGCAGCACAATTTGCTGCACGCCCACTATTTTGTTTGTGGTCTTTGAGATAAACTAAAATTTACAATGGTATAAAATATAATTTAATTAAAAAAAAAAAACACCAACCACAACTAGAATCACATGTAACCAATTATGATAGCCATATAAAAAAATCATACGTAACAATATCGACTATTTTATCCCTCCCTACAATCTTAGTATAGGGCTCTAGGAAAAGTCATGTTTTCTTAGCGAAAGCACTTTTCATCATCTCCTTAAAGTCTGTGTTCCAAATTACAATAAAAACTTGTCACTGCATGATTGTTTTAAAACTTGTCACTGCATGATTTTCTTTAAACTTGTCACTGCATGATTTTTTCTTTAAGTTATTTTCTTGTGGATAACTTATATGCACCAAATTACTCATTCTTTCATGGCTACTCTAATAGGGTTTGGGGTTTAATTCTCATAAGACTAATATTGAGCTTGATTCCATAGCACGTGAAGGAGATGATCTCTTCTTTAAGTTATTTTCTTTAATTTTAAGTTATTTTATTGGGACTACCAAATGTAATAGGAGTAGCCATGAAAGAACGAGTAATTTGGTGCAACATTTACACATCTGACTTTGTCATTTGGTTAGAAAAAATGGATCCTTATCTTTCCATCTTAAAATGGATCATAATGGCACAACCCCAGCATAAAACACAACAAATAATAACTAAATAAAACACAGGCGTGTTTAAACAGGCGAGCATAAAAAAAATCAGTTTGTAAAAATAAATGAATGGCAAAGAATGAGAACCCAGTGATATAATAAATTGAGTCCAACTCCATTTCTTTTGTATATTGCAATCAATAAATCCTCTTTGGCATTTTGTAGTTTATTGTTTAATTGGAGATGTGCCTTTTGCACTTGGAAAAATTGGATGTACTCTCACTTGACCCAAATGGTAAATGCTCCACTCACAAACATTCCAAATTAACAACAAATGTTTTCCTTCATAACTTTGCATTGTTATTTTGACTTTTATCATTCTAGTTTTAACATTCTTCCTATAGATGGCCCAAAGTAACAAAATATAGTTGCCAAATGTGAAAGTTTGTATTGTTATTTTAATTTTTCACTTATATAGTATTGGTTTTTAATAAACATATTTGTGATAGAGTGACGTGTGCTCTTAGATGAAGGTTGTATATTTCTTGGTGCTAAAATGTACACTTGATAACATTAAATTGTAGTTTTGTTTAGTGACAACATTACTGTTTTGTTTATGGGTTACATTTTTCTTGATATATTTGATGGGTGGAACCTCAATATTCATTTTGTACCCTAAAGCATCATGTGGGGTTGCTCTTGATAAACTTTGGAGAATTTACTTGAAAAGGAGAATCTAGAATTTCTTGAGTTTTATTCTTCTGGGTTATTTGTGAATTATTTTTATTTTTGATGTGGAAGCACTATACTAAGATCAAGAGGAAGAGGCAGTTTTGCTCAGTGCATATAAGCCTCTAATCAATGTGACCTTCTTACAAACTAATCTGCAACAAATTGAGGAAGAGATAGAGGATTTTGTGAAGTTCTTTAAAAGCACTTGTCATATGATATTGTATTATGAGGACTTGATAAAAGATCAAAAAAAGATGAGGGAGGTGAGGAGTTTCTCAAAGTGCCCCAACATAAATTAGAGAGTCGTCAGGTGAAAATTCACACGCTTCCACTTTCAAAGCAAATTGAAAACAGAGATGAGGTCTACAAAAAATTGAAAGGAACCAAGTATGCGGTGTTTATATGGAGGAGACATACTATGCCATGTGACTCTGTTAACATAGAGTTACATATACAACTGAAACAACCTCTAATTTGCTACACAATGTAGGTAAATAGATCACATTCTTTTATTTTTTTCTAATCAATATTAAACTTGAAATTGACCTACTCATAACAAAGAACATTTGTAAGCTGAAATGCTTGTTCAAACATTTGTTTTGTATTATCTACAAGGACAATAGGAAGTGGAGAGGTCAGAGATCAAGAACATGTCTTATTCTCTGCTTTCCTCTTGAAAACACATTGGAACAAATTACACTTCATTCATTTCTCTCTAAAGGGACTTGCAGAGGTTAGATACAAAGCGGTCATCTATTTTTGAAAACCGTCTGTTGTGATTGAATGTTACAGTTAGTTGTGTTCCACTTTTCCCTTGTCTAAATTTTGGTTAAGATCTCAGCACATGAAGAGAATAAAAAGAGAAGGGTACAAATAGAGACATTTGATAAATGCAATTTTCACATGTTGCTTGTGCAAGTTCATATTTTTGCAGCACAATTTGCTTCACGCCCACTATTTTGTTTGTGGTCTTTGAGATAAACTAAAATTTACAATGGTATAAAATATAATTTAATTATAAAAAAAAAACACCAACCACAACTAGAATCACATGTAACCAATTATGATAGCCATATAAAAAAATCATACATAACAATATCGACTATTTTATCCCTCCCTACAATCTTAGTATAGGGCTCTAGGAAAAGTCATGTTTTCTTAGCGAAAGCACTTTTCATCATCTCCTTAAAGTCTGTGTTCCAAATTACAATAAAAACTTGTCACTGCATGATTGTTTTAAAACTTGTCACTGCATGATTTTCTTTAAACTTGTCACTGCATGATTTTTTCTTTAAGTTATTTTCTTGTGGATAACTTATATGCACCAAATTACTCATTCTTTCATGGCTACTCTAATAGGGTTTGGGGTTTAATTCTCATAAGGATAATATTGAGCTTGATTCCATAGCACGTGAAGGAGATGATCTCTTCTTTAAGTTATTTTCTTTAATTTTAAGTTATTTTATTGGGACTACCAAATGTAATAGGAGTAGCCATGAAAGAACGAGTAATTTGGTGCAACATTTACACATTTGACTTTGTCATTTGGTTAGAAAAAATGGATCCTTATCTTTCCATCTTAAAATGGATCATAATGGCACAACCCCAGCATAAAACACAACAAATAATAACTAAATAAAACACAGGCGTGTTTAAACAGGTGAGCATAAAAAAAATCAGTTTGTAAAAATAAATGAATGGCAAAGAATGAAACCTCCTCTCCCCAATGTTTTCTTGCATTTAAAATTGAAAATAAAAATAAAATGATACCCTTGTTGCCATTTTTAATCTACTGCTTAGTAAAGCAAAAAAAAAAATGTTGCAGCAAGAAGATGATGGTTCAGTCATGTGTAAATCCGTGCTTTCTTTTTCTTGTGTCTGAATAAAAGAAAAATACAACATATTATTTGCAATATTAAATAAACAAAAACAAAATTAGAGGAAGCCTAAAAAATTTTATTGAAAGTATATTTTGGTTGAAAAAACTTAACCCATGTGAAAACGCAAAACCCTTTTGAAAACCCATGTGAAAACCCAAAACCGTTTTGAAAACTGAAGCTTCAAAAGACAAGAAAACGAAAAACTAGAATGATAAATATACACAATTAAACCAATTAAATTCTCTCTTTTTTCGAGCTAGAAAGGTCATTGCCTTAGCAGGATAAGGAGTCCTTACCAAGTTCAAAGGAAAAACGAGCAAAACTAGTAGATGCATGGTCTCTTATCAGTGCCAAGGTGAATCAGTATGGGTGCCACCTGCAACTACCAAACACGGAGAGCAGACTCAATAATGGTGTCAAAGGGTTTGTTGAGTGTGAAGGAGGAAAGCATTGAATGCTCCATAGCTGCTAAAAGCCAAGGAATAATAACAAGCAAAAGAAGGACAGAACTTAGGATTTAATGAGTCTGCACTTCCTCTTTAATGCAGCTAAACTTCTATTTAATGTGGGACAATGCAATGAAAAGGTGGCGAGTTGGTCATATGCCACATGGCATCATGAGCACAACTCACGATGCTACTTCTCGCCACCAGTGTATGGTGTGTCTGGTCTTTGGTCGGCGGTTAAAAATGACCAGAAATTCAACCCCGCCAAACAAACATGTCGTCCACATGGAAAATTGATGTCCAGCGTATTAAAATGGAATATTTAGGTTGTCCACATCACCACCTATGTGGAAAAGTCAAAAAAAAATTATTCGGATGACGTGGCGCACCAGGTGGAGGGGAAAAGTTAGGGTGACCCACTATGGGTCCCTCTTCACTACTTAGCTATTAGTGAAGACAAATGAAATATAAAAAGTTCTTTGAATATTTTTAGGAAAGCTAGGTATTTGGAGACAAGCCTCTGCTTTAATTGAAGTACCACCGTTCACATAATGCTTATTATGCCGAAGGCGTCCCCAATCTTAGTTTTTGCAAGCCTTTTTCATGCCCAACGATGAAGATCTGTCCACAGGGAATGAAATACAATCAAATGCTCTGTAGTCGTTCATCCTTTTTCAAAACTCTTGCTCACTAGTATTGACCTTTGGCTTCTCCACTTGCCATAGATTTTTCAGCATTTACTCAGGTCGTGAGGACTATTGTCGGTTCCTGTTGAGTCATGGGTCTTTAATGCACATGACAACGAATGCCTTGAAGACTCAATTGGGTTACCCTCATAATTGTCGCTCAAGTAGGTGGGAAGAAGAAGAATATATGTGCAGAATATATGATCGGAGTAATGAATGTTGAAGTAGTCGGCATCCTTAATAGGTCAACAGAATGAGGTAAGTTGGTTACCCCTTTAATAGATGCCCCAAACCCTAAATTGATATTCATATTTACATTTGGGTAAAATCTTCTAAAGCAAAAATTTGGGAGGTGTAATTTTTAACATTCTTAGACCTACTTCTTGTTTATTGTAAATAGTTTGAAGCAGCAGCTGTAGACTGAATCTGGGTTTCTTGCACTTTACAACAATCCGCAGCAGTAGGGTTTGAAGCGATCTCTGGCCATTTTTTCTCACCGGCATCGTTGATAGCAGGACACAATTTGTGTAGATTCTTGCGGTAAGTCACTTGCCATGCTTTGGGAGATTTTCCCTTTTGATTTTGTACATTGTTGAAGGCGCCATTGTTTCAAGGACATAAGCAATCCAAGACTCAATTTAGTTAAGCCACTTTATAGAAATCCAGATCTACAATAAACATATGCATACAAGGTGATAGAAATCACGTTCAAAAAATTTGAACCAAAAGTGAAACAACACCCAGCAGACCCAAACCATTCCTTTGATAGGTAACCTCACCTTGAGAATACTGCCTTTCAGAACACACAAGACCTATTATGACTTGTGCATACCATCTACTTATTTGTGCCCTCTTTAATCACTTCTAGAGAGAAAAACCAATTCCAATAGGCCATCATTCACAATAAGCTTTCCTTGTCTATTGAAGTCACTATTGCTGATGTAAGTTTGTAAACATGAACAAAACATCACAACTGCATCAATCATTCTTTTCTGTTTCCACTATGAATTCTAGCCATATTCCCACAGAGACCAGAAAGCAGGTCCTACTCGAACATTAGCTCCTATTTTTACTCTTTTCCGTGGCCCTGGGTGCTGCAAACCATTCAATGAACAAACATGATAAAATTAATAATATCACAAACACCTTCACTACATAAACTTGTATCTATTGTTGGCAAAAAAAAATATTTTTAGTCAAGTAAATATGCAACAAAAATTGCCACTTTAATTCAAACAAATTTCTCAGATAATTACAACTTAATGCATAATTTGGCCTTTTGTGCACATTATTTCTAGTGAAGCTTAGGATAAGCTAGCCTCTTTGGCTGCCCATTTCCTTCCCTTGCAAAATTTTGATTGTGGATAGTGCCTTTGTTTCTAGTGATATATCTCCTGTATATTTTATGAAATATTTGGTGAAAGTTTACCTCATTGGCAGCCCTACATTCTATGCCTTTTATTGTCAGTATTCTTATGGAAGTGTTCCTATTTAATTTAATTTGATGTCTCCATGTATCTTTGTTTCCTGAATAATTATCTTGGGATTGTTTGAATAGGTAAAAGAAATTACTTCCGGTGTTGGATATTAAATATTTAATTTTAATTCTAGGTCTAAATGAATTGCTTCTTCAAACTTATTAAAACCAAATTTGTTGCCTCTGTAAGTTTCTTATTTGTAAAGATTTTTGTGGCTCTCAAATCACACATTGAGTATCTATTTTTTTGGCTATTGCAGTTGTTATTTTTCTAAATGTGGAGAATCAAAAAATTGGGTAATTTACATCAAACAGGGAACGAATAGAATTCTAATTTTAGTACAAACTAGAAAATTGTTTTTCTTAAATACCTGTGTGAGCAACCCAATAAATTATCTTTTGGCACGTGTTTTGGGCATATCTCCAAGAGCCTTCCATGCCTCATGCTTCACTCTCAAGCCCTATCAATGGCAAGTGACCCATCTTCACCACTTGGGCATGGCCCATCCAGGGCCTGGGATTTGTAGGCATATAATAATGATTTGGGTTCTTTTGGAAGGAATTGTAGGATTGCAGAGGGGTCTTTTCCTAAGAAAAGCATGGCTGCAAATGATGATCCTTCTGTATGATTCCATAAACTCCCCTTTCTGTTATGATATGATTTTATGGATGTCTATACCCTCTTTGAAAGCTCCCATTTTGCTAGAAGCTGGGAGATTGCTGGAAAAGGTCATGTAGTTTTCCTTGACACCTGTCAATTTCCCAAGAGGAAGTGCAATGAGCTACCACCCACACCACAAAATCCTATCTCTCCTCCCTTAAGATTACTCCCAAAAAAAACTGTCTACAAGCATCCCTACAACCACCATCTACAAAGAAAACCACACACTAAAATAGTAATATGCAATAGAGGAATATTATTATTAGCTAAAATATATTATCATTGCCCACCTCTAAACAAAAGCAACTATGTTTAACCATAACTTACTCAATCTATCCTTTCAAAGACCACCTTAAATACTATTAACCCACAATTCATGAACTCTTGTACTAGGCACCCATCTCACTCTTCATTATAATACACTCAGATTCATCCACCACAATGCAATCTTACTCATTAAATTTCCATAAAGATCTCTCATTTATTCCTTGCTCATTCTCAGTACTTGATAATCTAGACTTGACTTTTGCCACCAAATAATTGCAAAAATATATCACCAGAAAAAATGGATTATAACTCTGTATACCATCTTTACAACCAAAAATAATCACATCCTCAACAAAATTTATCTTAATTTATATAAGAGTTAAGAGTAAATTAGATGAACAGAAAGATCTTAATATTTCCAAAAAAAAGAAAAATACATATCTATTGCAATGAAAATATAGACATAGCATTTCACTGTGTACAATTGCACTGGTATGCTCCCTCATTGAACCTCTTTACATTAATAAGCCTCTCCTCTTTTATAACTGTTGACCTATCTTATTTATGTTGGAAACTTATTTCTAGGCTCTTTATATTTTCTCCCTTGAGCTTGTTGAATATTTTGTCAAACTTCCTAGAACTTACGCCATGTTGTTTTACCAGAGGCCTCATCATACATCCTTGTGCCTTTGGCCTTGTTCGCCTCATCTATTTCTACTTGGCACCTCCTGAATCCTCTCCCCTCTTCCTCTTATCTTCAATATTCAACATGCATGCAAAATATGAAACTTAGTCAAGGCACATGGATGATTTAGATATTCCCATGCAACTATGGGAGTATAGACAAGACACGTGAATCAACTAACAAGATTTAGCGTGTACTATTTGCAAAAAAAAATCAACTATACTCAAGGCACGCTTAGAACTATCTTTTCCTATTTTAGAGCTTATTAGAGTGATAAGCGTCACACCTGGCAAATGCATTAAATAGTCCAATAGTGAAAGATTAAAAAAATTTCAATAAAAATTTAACATTACCCATTTGACTGTTGAAAATTTAATGGGTTTAGAAAGTTCTCAATACATATGCTCACAAAAATCTATTATACTATTATAGGATACATTTGTTTCAATTTGCTAAAGGACAGCTTGACAGACATTATAAGAGCCTTATTCAATCTGATGCACGCTTGAACATGCTAGGTAAGAAAGGTTTAGGAAATAGGGATTCTCCATTATTTGACACCGGATTTACAGACCAATGTAGTCTTTACTTCAGACTGCTGCAATTGAATATATCCCTTATCAAACCGCTCTATATCTGAATAGTGACAGTACAGCTATGTGGGATATGATATAACCTGGCTCTTTTCTTCACCTATTTTGTGTATGAATCAATGCCCTTAGAGCCTTAAACTACAAGTACCACAACAATTACATAAAATCAGACTCCACTCTTTTTTATTGTAATTCCTTATTCCTTATTACTTACACAAGTATGTGTGTATATACTAATTTGAGTACTTTATGGCAGCCTATAGTCTTTTGATGAGAATAGGAAGAATGAAATATCATGCTTTTATTTGGTGCACTGTTGAATTCAATTTGTTGCTATCACAGATCTATAAATCTAGTAATTTTTAAATTGCTAGTGATGAATGCATTTAATTACTCAATAGTTTGGTGGATAAATTGCATGCTCAAGATATATTTTTCTTTCCTTCCCCATAGTTATTATTTTATTATAATTATACAATGACATTATATTTACTTAGTTCCCAATCCATAGGGTATGATTCTTTGTTGTTATGTTGTTAATTGTTGCTCTAGGTGAAAAAATAATGACTTAAATTGCAGAAAAAACTGCTCATACATGCTTGAGATTCATGCTAAACGATTTCTAGGTTTTATTTCTCATTATTTCCCCTTTCTATAACATATTAAACTTTTAAATTTGGTCAAATAGAGTGAAAATTATGTGTGTTTTATTATCGTCTATTTTGGTGTGATCAACAAGCTTAAAGTTGTAGATTGAATATATGTTTCAATTACTTTCAAATTGTTAAGGACAAAATTTAAATTTCATATGTCTCTTAGCTTTAAATTGGAACAAGACAAAAAAAACAAGTACAGACAACAGCTGAAGTGAAGCATGTATCTAAAAACTATTAAATATTATATTGAATTAGCACAGAATAACAATGCTATAGCTATCAAGTTTTAACAGGATTTTTGATAAAAAGGTTAATAACTTAATAACAATTTAGAATATTAGAGTAAAATTTAGTAATAAGAGCCACTTTCTAGTGTCAAATGATGTTCTTTAATAAGTTTCTAATTCACAAAATTTCCCATGTGTACAGCGTTTCTAATGGTCCAACCTAACACAAATCTGACATTACCATTTAATTGATCGCCAGATATACAAACCCAAAAAACAGTACATATTTAGATTAATTTCTATCTAAAATCAGTCAAGTTGGGATGAGAAAGAATATTGTTTGAAATTTGTTGGCTACCCATTTGGATTTTGAAGTGGAGAAGAGCATTACCAACAGAGAAATATACATCCTTTGCAGTTCATGATTTAGATTACATCTCCATGAGACATGTCCACACAATTTCAAAACGTGTGCATGAATGCATTTCAAATTTCCATAGATCAAAAGCAACCAATAAGCCAAATGAAACTTATACTAGTATAGGTCACATACATGATTTGCTTAAAATAAAACTATATTGAGTTGTTGCTCTTACAAACAAAACTGCACTTACAGGAGATAGATCTATTGCTCTTACAAAGGAGCTGAACTATATTTGAGGCTTTTTAATTTAATTTTTTTTAAATTATATGTATTCTTCTAAAAACTTGTGCGGTGTATTTGGTTTTGAACATGGAGAGAATTTCAAAGTGAAAGAAATGGGTGTAAATATTAGAGGTTCCATTGTAATTGTTTGACAAGAAATAATATTTTAGAGGATAGTGAATTATTTAGTGGGTGCATAGGGAATAGTGAGAAATTGTATCTTCTTATTTTTTTACTATGGTTATATTTTGTAACTTTAGTATTTAAAGTTTGGAGATTGAAATCTTAGTGATCATGCAAATTTTGGTTGCATTTTTTTTAGCATCCATTGTGAGGTAAAAGATCTGCAAGCAAAGACAATTTCCAACATAATTCTGGTGCGTCCTGTCAAAAGATGTTAATGCATATTGGTTGTAAGGAGGAAAATTCCATCAAATTTAAGGCCTACGTATTAATGTTAATGTAGGATAGACATTAGTGTCTAGGTGTATTATTATATGAAAGTTTATATAAACCTAGAAGTTCTAATGGGGTCATATCAACATTGTTTTTCTTTATAGAATCTGCACGTATGCAAGTCTCATGTTGCTTCCTTTTAAAATTTAAAGCTTTCTGGTTTCCAATATTTTCCAATGATGATCTTGAATCTCGTATGTGATTTTTTTTTTGAATTTCCTATGTAATGTCGTATATCTAGATCAATGAGATAAACGTGCATAGGTTTACTAAAGACCTCAAAAATATAAGTATGGTAAGGTTTTTAATGTTTAGACAACTATCAACCAGGGTATTATAGTACTATAAATCCAATATCCCTACAATACTCCATTTTTTATAATATAAACTTTCTTGCCAAGGTATGTTTTCCAGTTAAATGAATATTTCCAAAGATTTGTGTATGCATTTGAGTTATGTTGTAAATCATGAGCATATTTATTTTCAAAATTGATGCCTTGATAAATTGATATGTAGCTCTGAAACAGTCTTGAAATAACATTTTTATGGTGATAGGGAGATGTGCAACCTAAATAGTGCAGGTCCTTCATTTATTTGAATAGGTATTGTGTGATTTAACATGATATCATTTCTTTGCTTGCAGTGGCTGACAAAGTGCAACAAGAAAGCATCATAGGAAGCACTTGAAAAGATTAAATCAGGTATGTACTTTGGTTTTCTTAGTTTAAGATACCTTTTAGAGGCTTTTGAATTTTTTGATATAAATATAGAAAATTATTATTAGTGTGTATTATTTGTATGTTACTATTTTCTATGGTTTGTATTGTATACATTAAGCAAATATTGGTATCCAACTCTTGTTGTTCTTAAGAGAGAAGTATAGATATTTACATTTCCATTTTGTTAGTTTTTGCTACTACAACACCACATTTATTGTTATTGAAAGAGTGCATTTCTTTAAAAGATACATATAAACTGCTTATTTTGTGTTTCAAATTGAAATTAGATATACTATGGATTTCCCACCGAATATTGTACTTAACCTAGAAAGTAGCCAAAACAACTAGCCTTAGCCTAGAAACCAAGATACATCATCATATAATAATTTTTGTGTACTACCAATTTCAAATATAGGCTACATTTTTCAAAAAAACTTGCTATATATTTAATTGTCAAGATCATTTCACACTTTTTTTTAATCTAATGTTTGTAAAGTGCAATATATAGAACATAGTTCTTGTAATTTGTAATTTATTTGTAATTACTTGCCATGTTTTCCTCACTCATTTAGATGCTTAAATTCTTATATTGCACTTCTACTTATACCTATATTTTATCCACTCATGTCGGTTCATGGCTACACATGCAAATACTCCTATACAACCTAGCCCCTCCATGGCAGTGCATCCAACATAGGTAGTATTTGAGTCATCGTCTATTGTCAATAAGCCTGACTCTATTCACACAACTGTCCAACATCTTGCTACAACAACATCTAATAGTTTCCAGGACATTGTTCACAAACTCAATTTTGCATGTCAAACAACAAGTCCTATCGAAGAATTGGATATCGAGATGCTTCAGGCCTCAATGTCAACTTACCAATCCAGTTGCACAAAACTAGAGGGTTTGTGCGATTTCCTAAGGGAGCTTAAATATGATCAACAGTATAATACTGCTACAGCACCCATGATAATCTTTGCATTCCAGATTTACCTTGATAGCATGTAGTTCATTATAAGTCTTTTTTTTTTGCCTATGTTATGCCTACTTATGGCTCCAATGTAAAGAAACAAGATAGTCTTCTATAGTCAACTATAATACGCACTTTATTGGTGTACCTATACTATGCCTACTTATGGCTCCAATGTAAACAAACAAGATAGACTTATATAGTCAACTCTAATACTGTTACAAACAAGAAAAAACAACAAATTTTCCCTGTATTTTATTTTCGAAGAAGAGCTTCGATATTATAAATATATTTGTTCACCATGCAAATAAATGGTGTTTTTCCAGATTTTATTCTTTCCAATTAAACTTTACTATAAATACTTAGATGCTTGATTCCATATGAAAGTTTTAGCTATTTTTAAATCTAAAAAACTAAACACCTAATATGTTACTAAATATTGTTTGCAAATACAAAACTCCAACAAAGTGTTATACTATAGAGCTTGCATCAAATTTACCTCATTCACAAACCAATGGTTTGATAAAAAACTACATAAACAATGTGGTCATACACTATGAATCCTATGGTTCCCATCTTTACCTTCCAATTATGGTTTTCCCCATTAAGAACAATTGTATAGTTAAGAAGCACCTTTATTTTACTTGTC